>RYZW01000614.1:0-10995 GCA_004367215.1 Colletotrichum trifolii
AAATAGACTTTTTATATTTTTCGCGAGAACTTCTCTTTTACTCTTTAGTTCTAAATAAATAGTATTTATACTCCTTATAGCTAAATTATAGCCTAGGTCTAGCCTTTCGCACTATAGAGTAGTATTATTATCTAGGATATCCTAGTTATCCCTTTTTAGCTAAAATAGCTAAAACTATAAAAGGGATATTTATAAATTAGTTAAGAGAGGCTGATTTATAATGCTTTACCTATGCTAAAAGTAAAATAGTTAGGTAATAGTTAAAAGTTAGCTATAATAAGGCTATAGAACTACTTTATCAAATCTATATTAATTCGATTAAAGTAAACCTTATTAGTAATACTAAGAATAATTATACTATTCTCTATACTGATAACTATACTTCCTATAAAGCTATAGATTTTATAGCTAAAGAAAATAATGTTTTTAGCTGTATTATAGCTTAATTAGAATACTATAAGACTTAACTAAAGTGTTATCCTAAAGCTTTATGCTTCGATAATAGCTAAGAATTTAGCCCTAAACCTTTAGAAAGTTATATAAAAGAAAAAGATATTATTATAGAGGTTTTAGTACTTTATACCCCTAAATAAAATAGTATTATAAAACGTACTAATAGGGTTTTAATCGAAAAAACCTATACTATTTTACTTTCAGAAAAACTACCCCTCTATATTTAAGATACTATTATATCTATAGTAGTTAAATTAGTTAATTTAACCGTTATAATAAGACTTTTAGTTACCCTCTTATAAGCCTTATAAGATTATTTCTTCCCTGAAAGAAATAATAGGTTTAATTTATAAGCTCTAAAACTTATAAGTACTAAAGTTTTAGTATATTACTTTTCTAAAAAAAGCAAAAATAGTAATAAATTCACTATTTTTATAGAAGAAAGCTTTTTTATATCCTATAAAGATACTTCTAAAATTACTTTTATTTTTATACGAACTAGACTTTATAAATCTAGGTTAGTCTTTACAGCTTATTTTAAGTTTATTAATACTATAGTAGGGAGGGTACTTCTTACTATTTTAGACTCTAGTATTAATGATTTAGAGTTTATTATAGCGATTATAGAAACCTTACTTCACATAAAGTCTTCTATACCTTATACTTTTACTACTTATTTAAAGCTTTAGATACTAAAAGAAACTTCAAATAGTATTAAAAAAGATAATTAGCTTAAAACTATCTATACTAAGATTAGCTAGCTAATTAATTAAGGGGTTTTTAAGGCTATTCCTACTAAATAGCTCTTAAATAAAAATCCTACGAAAAGACCTATAGCTATAAGATAGGTTTTTAAATGTAAACTTAACCTAGACAGGACCGTTAATAAATATAAGGCCTATTTAGTAACTAAAAGCTTTCAGCAAAAATATAATATAGATTATTTCTAGACCTTTACTATAAGCTCTAATCTAGTTACTATTAGAGCCTTTTTAGTTATAGCTATAGCTAAAAACTAGGAGATCTACTATATTGATATAGTAAGAGTTTTTTTATATAGGGATTTAGAAGAAGAGATTTATATTAAAATCTCTCAACTACCCCTTATCAAATCTTTCGAAAGATTTCCTAATTTAAATATTATAAGATTTAACCCTAATTTAGAACAGGTTTTATTACTACTATAGGCTTTATATAGACTCAAATAGAGCTCTAGATAGGAGTAAAAGAAAATTCGGAAAATTCTTAAAGATCTAGGGTTTTTACTTTTAAAATCCGATAAAACTACTTATTATAATAATAGCCTTAATAATCCTATTTATCTAATTATTTATGTAGATAATTGTATTATTTTTAGATAGAATCTAACTATTATAACTAGATTTAAATCTTTTGTAAAAAGACTTTTTAATATAGAAAACTTAGGAGAAATATCTTATTTTTAGAGTTTAATATTACTTAAAATTAAGCCTAAAAGATTCTATAAATATCTTAAGCCTACTATATTAAGTAGTAATTATCTGAGAATAATTTAACTACTATAAAATCTTCCAAATTCCCTCTTAATCCTGGGGTCTTAAAGGATTTATCTCTTATAGAAGAAAATCCTGATTATAGCCCTAAAGAGGATTTATTATAGTAGTATTAGTACCTAGTCAGTAGTTTTATAGATACTATGGTTATGACTAGGCTTAATTTAGCTTTTTCAGTAACCTTTATTAGTAGGTTCCTATATAGTCCTACTAAAAAACTACTAAAAATAGTTATAGGTATATTTAAATACCTATCTACTACTACTAATTGAGTACTTACTTACAAAGGGGGCCTTATTATAAATTTAGTAGGCTATACTAATTCGGCTTAGGCTAGCTGCTACAGTACTCAAAAATCCACTAAAAGCTATTTATTTACTATAAATAATAGCCCTATTTTATAGAAATCAAAAAAATAGTCTATAGTAGCCTTATTTATAACTAAAACTAAATTTAATAGTCTTTAAGAGACTATTAGAAAAACTAAGTAGTTATAAGGCTTATTTTTAGAGCCAAATATTCCTATAAGACCTCTTACTATTTATACTAGTAATAGTAAGGCTTTAGCTCAAGCTTATAACCTAGAGTACTACTAGCGTATTAAATGTATAGCTATTAACTATCTTTTTACTCGCTAAGAGGTTTTATTAGGTAATATAGAAATTAAATATCTCTTAACTTCTAAAATACCTACCAACGGCTTAACTAAACCTCTTCCTAGGCCCAAATTCGCCGGATTTCTTAGGCTAATAGGCCTAATTAGTACTATAAATACTTAGTAATTTTACTAGGATTTTTAGCCTATTTTTAGTACTATAATTCTATATTATAGTACTTATTATAGGTACTATAGATTATTTCCAGTACCTCTTTTCTTTTATAAGGTACTACAGAATAGTTACCTATAGTACTTATAAGTATACGGTTATTTGTACTATTATTCTACCCACTTTTTTCACTTATTTATCTTTTACTACTATAGGGTAAAAGAAGGGGTATTATAATATTAGGTTATAGGTGTTTATTTTATAGTAGTATTCTACTTACAGTTAAATATTCTCTGGAATATTCTACCCTACTCCTTTTAACAGGGTACTTACTAGTAATTAACTTTGGGATTCGTAATTACTTACGCAAGCCTGTATTACTCGAATATTCTAATAATTACTAATTAGAATATTCTAGAACTAAGTGTAGTACTATAAAAGAAGGCTTTTATGCTATCTTTTAGCATGTATTTAGATGAACCAATAACAACATTCTTTTACTGAATATAACTATTATTCACTCTTTTATACTATTTTCTCTTCCCCTGAGAATATCTAGTATATATACCTTTAACGTAAGGTTTCTCTTTACTAGATATAGGCTATATGCCTACTTCCCTTTCAACATTTAAAGTTACTTAAGAAGCTATTTTTGATAGTTACTTTATTACTATATTCTAAGTAGACTTTATAATAAATATATTTAGTGAAAATAAAATATATAAGTTTTACCTAATTATCCGAATTAAGTATAATAACTAGTAGATAATATGTTTTATAATTACTGAAATAGTATAACTATATATAAAGTTATAATCTATAGATATTTATGACTACTAGTAATATTAAGAAGCTTAGTAGGGATATTTTAAGATTAGATATATGTTTTAGGGGATTTTATAACTAATAGCTTTATAAAGCTTTTCTCGAACTCTTAATTTAGTATTTCTATTACTTAGATTAATATAATATACTAGTTAAATTACTTGAAATTATAATAAGAAAAGGAATTCTAAGAAATTAGGAATATTAGAAGTATAGAGATATTTAAAATATTCCGTAGTAAATAAGAACTACTTAAATAACTTAAAAATAGTACTACTTTCCTTGTTATAAAAATAGAAGTTTAATAAGAATAATAAAGTTATTAAAAGAGTTTTTTATAACATATAAATAGAGGATTTGATTAGTATTATTTAAAAAGGCTAGCTGATAAGTAAAACTCTTAAAACTGGAAAATTATATTAAGAATAATATACTTAAAAAGTAGAATTAATACTTGTTAAACTTCAGATATTAGTATTATTTTTATAGGTTTCGTCTTACTTAAACTACTTGAAATAGAGCTTTATGTAGCGTATGTAGCTACGTTTAGCTATATATAATATGTACTAGATTTTGCCTTTTAATTACGTATAATAAGTAGACTAATTAGTTTTAAATACTTTCTGGAAATATAGAAGTTTTATAATAAGTATTTTAAGTGTTTACTATTATAATTAGAATTCTTAACTATTCTACTCTTAAGAATAGTATTTTATTAGTTAAAAAAAAGTCTAGTAAGTTTTATTAATTTTTAAATACTTTTATACATATATAACTGTTTAATTAGTTTATAAGTTTCAACTAGGATATCAAAAGAATTTAAAATACAAATTAAAAACTTACTTTTTTAATATAATCAAAAAACCTTTATTTATATATAATATAAAATATTAAGTTTAAAGTAATAATTATAGAAAATATAGACTTTATGCTTAAGAATGTTATAGAAGTTTGTACTATATTTTAAATTCTTATTATTTAATTTTATAAGATCTATAATATATTTAGTAAATACGTTTTTAAATAAATTAATAAAAGGGAAATATTAGAAATATTTAGATCACTAAAATATAATATATTACTATTATTGTAATGTATCTGTTATTAGTAGGAAAGCTTTATATTATATAGCTTAAAATTTAGTAATCTTATTGGTAATAGTAAAGGTTATATATTTTAGATAAATAGTTATAAAACTTAGGTATTTTATACGAGGGTTGTAAATATGAGCTAAATATTAGCTATAGGTATTATTTCTTGAACCTTAAGTTTAGTAGTATAAAAGAATAATTTAAGCTTTTTATTTATTTTAAAGAAAATATCAACTTATTTGGAATAACATTTAAAATTAGTTCTAAAGTTTAAAATATACTTCTTTATATTATTAAAGTCTATAGGAATCTAATATTTAAAACCTTTATATTAAATAAAGTAGTATAATACTATATGAATGTTTCTATGTTTCATGTTAATTTTAATTCTATAATTAACTAAGTATTACTAAAAATAGTAAATTATATATTTATTAGTAGATTATTATACCTGCTTAACATAGTAGCTTGATATCTAGCTAGCGTTTACTATTTTACAGCAAGGGTAGTATGGTCGAATCTTACGGCGGGCAAGTATGACTAGTAGCTGCGTATTTTCTAATTATGTAAATTATATATAATAACTACTACTAGCTATTCGCTCTTACTAATAACTATTAAAGAAATAGCTAGTAACTATTAATAATAGCTAGTAGTAAGCGCTGATAGCTAGTAGGTATCTAGTATTATATAACTATAATCTTTTAAAGAATAACTATAACGGATAAGCCTATACTTTCCCTATTTATTATATATTATATTAACTAACTATATTTATTACCTAAAGTTTCCTCTATTTAAACGTTTCCTTAATAGTAGTAGTATTTATTAGGTTTATAAGGTAAGGCCTAACTACTAGGTATAGTTTCTTTATAGGGTTCCCGAGAGGTATGTAACTTTAAATAGATCAGAGAGTTTCAATACAACTAAATAATATTAATAGATTATTATTTTCCGCTTAATATAGTAGTTTAATATTTAGCTAGCTTTTACTGTTTTATAGTAAGAGTAGTAGGTTTGAATCCTATAGTAGGCAAGTTCGATTGGTAGCTATATATTTTCCGATTACACAAACTATATAGTAACTACTATTAGCTATTAGCTCTTTTTAATAACTATTAAAAATAGCTAGTAATTACTATTAATAGCTAGTAATAAGTACTACTAGCTAGCTAGTATCTAGTATGATATAACTATAATCCTATAATAAATAACTATAATAGATATAAGCCTATACTTTCTCTTTATACTTTCTATATTTATTAACTATTATATCAACTAACTGTATCGTACTACTTAAGGTTTTCTCTATTAAATAGTTCCTTAGAACTAGTAATATCTAGTAAATATATAATATAAGAGCTAACTACTAGGTATAACTTTCTTTATAGTATTCCTGAGAGGCATATAATTTTAGATAGATCAAAAACCTTCAATATCACTACATGTTAATAGATTATTATATTTCTATAAATTACTTATCAAAATCTATCTTAAAATGGTTAAATAGTTTAAACTTATAAATCTTTAGGAAGTTATATTAATAGTAGTTGTATTGAAGGTTTCTGATCTATTTAAAGTCATATGCCTCTCCGGGACCCTTTAAAAGTAGTTGTACCCAGTTATTAGCTCTTACCTTATTTACCTTATAGATATTACTAGTACTAAGGAATTATTTAAATAGAGAAAGCTTCAAGTAATAAGATATAGTTAGTTAATATAATAGCTAATAAATATAGAAAGTACATTATAAAGGGAAAGTATAAGCTTATATCTATTATAGTTACTCTTTAAGGATCATAGTTATATAATACTAGATACTAGCTAGCTAGTAGTATTTATCGCTAGCTATTAATAGTTACTAGCTATTAATAGTTACAGTAGTAAGTACCGACAACTAATAGCGGTTACTATATATAGTTACATAATCGGAAAACACGTATATATATATACCTACTAGTCGCGCTTGCCCGCTATAGGATTCGAACCTACTACTCCTGGTATAATAGAAAGAGCTAGCTAGACGTTAAACCACTACGTCAAGCGGGTAGAAGTTATATTAATAAATACACAATATTATATTAATAGTAATATTTTTAGTACTTATTTCTATAAAGTTACTATAGTTAATTTTAAAAAGCTTTCTAGAAAGATTTATATTAATACATAATTTCAATACCTGTAGAACTATATAATGATCATCTGAAAACTTAATCTAAGGTTTAATTTCATGTTAAGTTTAGATATATTAGTCCGGGGAATAAATAAACTTTTAAAAAAAGAAGATTTTCAAGAGGGGATAGGAGTTTCGAGATACTAAATAAATCTTTTACATATAAGAAATATAAAGTACTATGAATCTTATATATTATAAAAGTTTAGTGTTATTCTAAAATAGGTATTATATTTATTTAATATCGTCTGATTAATAATAAAGAATATCCTTTAAATTTACTTTTTAGTATTTCTTAGAATACTTTGAATTAAGTTATCTTAAAAATATATAATTAAGTTCTTAATAATAACTACTATCAAAAAATTAATATATAATTTAGAGATTTTTGATAAGAGATTTAAAGAAAAGGAAATATCTCTAAAATATCTAAATTACTATTTATAATCCTTTATTTTATATAAATTTTGAATGAAACGTTTATGATTACTTCTTCTGGTATAAAAGACTTTATCAATCTATAGTATAGTAGTAACAGATAAGTTAACTACTGATTAGTATTAGTTTATCTAGTAGAAAATAATTATATATTATATATAATCTTATTATATAAATATAGAAGAATTCTGGTCTTTACTACTATTATTATTATTTTATAGAGCTCTATATATAGCTATATGAAGTTCCAGATTTATAATATAGTAGTTATTTACTAATTATTATAGTACTAAACTATAGTTAGTAATATGTATTATTAGTAAAGTGTAGAAGTATATAACTATATATATTATTTATAGTTAGAAATATATAGAGATATATACTATATATATACATAGAAATGTATATACTATACGCGGTAGTATATACTATGTAGTATAGTATTACTAATACTTATAAATTATAAATCTTAACTTCTATTTAAAAATAATATATCAAATAAATTCTTAGTAAATTCACTTATATTCTGAAGAATAACTACCTTTAAGAAATATATCAGCATTTTAAATACATAAAACTATTATAATATATATTTTTAATTAAATTGGTTTTTAATATTATTAGACTCTTAATTACTAATTATAATTAATAAAGTAAAATCTTATACATACCTTATATAATCAAATATAGATAATTATATTAGATTAAACTTTCTCTAAAATACTTTAAATAAAGTAAAACCTATAGAGATAGTATTAGTATCTAAGGTTTAACTAGTATTAGGAATAACGCGTTCGAGTAGTAGAGTTTTCGCTAGAAGAACTTTAGCTGCGGCGCTATTTCTATTAAGTCTCGCCCTACTTAAACTACTCGAAATAGAACCTTACGCGTTATACTTAGCTATATTTAGTTATATATAATATATACTAGATTTTACCTCCTAATTATATGAAATAATTAAGAGTCTTATAATATTAAAGAGCTACCAGGCTAAAAATATATATTATACTAAATCTACGTATTTTAAATATTAAGATATCTACTACAAATACCCCTTTTTTAGTTCTCAAAAGAGCTAATTAGTAATTTACCTAATATAATACCTTTTAGGTAGAAGCTAAAACTTATAATCTATAAAAGTATTTTAAGTTTAAAGTAATAACTCGCTAAAGCTTCTATCTAGAATTTCCTTAAGAGCTACTTTTAAATAATTTTCTAAAAGCTAAGTAATACTAATAAGCTTATAAGATACTTAAATTAGCTATTCTTAAATTTCTTACCCCTAGAGGGATTAACTATAAAGAAAATTAATAACTCCTAGCTAATATTACTAAAAAGGTTTAAGTAAAGGATATTATAAACTTTATAGAAAAAAACTTAAAAACTTATATAGTTCTTTATAGTTTCTATATTTTAAAAGTTTAAGATTATTAATATAAGTATTTGAACTAAGCTTACTTAATAAGTTAGATCTTTAAGTATATAAGTAAGGTATTATAGTACTAGTACTATTATATAGAGGAGGATATAGTAGTATAAACTATGAATTCCTATAATTACTTTAATATTACGGATAATCTATACCTCTAAAATACTACTATAATATACTATAAGATATTTTAGTCTCTGAGACTTAAGTATTTTATTATAAGAATAATAACTAAAACGTAGTTTTAGAAGTAATAAAATACTATATATAAGGTTTAAGTAGTCAACTATATTTTATCTATTACTAAAGTATTATAAGTTTATAATCTTATAATTTTACTAGTTTACTTACTTATTAAAACTTATACTTAAAACTATATATTTATAATCTATAATTATTTAGATTTAATACTCCTAGATAAGGTTATCTTAGTTATTATAGAAGTTATTTAATACTTCCCTAAATCTCTCTAGTATAGTAAAATAAGCTATAGTATTTTTAATATTTTAATAGAAATTCCTATACTTATTTTAAANTATAACTACTTCAAATACTTAAAATAAGAAGAAATATTTCTAAAGCTTTAATAAGCCCCTATACCTTCTAAAGTATAGCCTGAACTACTCTTTAATATACTATTACTATATATACCTTTAATTAGCCTATGAAAACTAAGTATTAAATACTTTAACTAAAAAGAAAATTAAATAGTTATTAACTTTAGATTTAGATTTTTTTAAAAAAATTTAAAGTTTTAGATAATAATAATTATATAGCTAGTTTTCTAGCTAAGTTAGTTATAATATAGTATAGTAAATATACTATAAAGAGGAACTTAAATAATATTCTTTCTAAGATTTTTTTATTTTTAATTTAAATATTTTAGTTTATATTTTCCAAGATATAGAATAGTTTATTATATTTTAAGGAGTTCTAATAGGAAACTATATTTAGTATAGTATAAAGCTTATACTAATTAAAAGCTATAGAAATACTAAGATATTTATTTAAATTATAGAAAGTAAAGAAATTAAGTTATATTTCTATAATATCACTTTCTATACTACTCTAGTAATAAACCTTATTTCTTTTTAGTATTTATAAAAGTAAAGCTACTAATAGGATACTAAGCTAAACTACTTATCCTAACTATAGAAGAATAACTATTCTAAGATTATAGTAGTTAATATTTAATATAATTAGTAAATCTTTAAATATTATATACTTTATAAGAGATTAACTATTTTAGTTATATAAGTAATATAGTATAAGCTTTCTCCTAGATATTACTAGTATTAGTATTATACTATAGATACTATTTAAAGATTCCTAAAAAATAATAAATAGCTCTAGTATTAGTATTTAAAGTATCTTAGTAGAGAGCTTCTAAACTACTTTATTTCTATTATATAAGGTATTTATATTACTAATAGCTATTTAAAGTATAATAAATACTAGCTTACTTAGGAGGCGTATAAGGTATATAATATTAGTAAAGTTAAATAAAAGATTTATTATATAGAGCGCGAAAATACTTTATATACTACCCCTAGGGAGTATATTACTTTTAATTTTTACTTCTATTATTAAAGTTATAGTAGCTATACTTCTATTTTAATATTTATAGATTAAACTACTAATTATTCTTAAGATTTAAAACTAAGCTACTAATTACTCTTAGGACTTCTATCTTATTAATTATACTAGAGCTATAATTATAGGAGTATTTAAGAGTTTTATAGTACTTTTTAAGTACTAGTATAGTATTAATTTTAAGGTTTTTAAGTATTATAATAAGGTTTTTAGGTATAAGAGGTTAAAGATAGACTTTATTTCTCGAGGTATATATTTCGAGTTATCTATTCTATATACTTAGGGCTAAAATAGAAGTACTAAATATATTAGAATAGTTATTAAGGCTCGTATAAGAGCTATAAGGTATAGTAGTAAGCTATTTTACGATTCCTAGCCTGAAAATCTAAAAGTTGCGGTATTTCTTTATAACTAAATACTAATATATTTTTTAAACTAGTAAATACTATACTAGAAGCTTTATAAAACTACTTAAAAGGATAATACTACAAGGCTAGACTTAGCTTACTTTTATACTTATAGTTATAAGTATTTTATTTTAATTATAGATATAAAGTTAAAATATAACTAGCTAGTATATTTTAAGGGGTATATCTTTGTTAGCTTTTTAGTTAGCTATATTTTAACTAACTAGTATTAGGTATAGAACTTATTCTAAAACGAAATTATTATAATTTATAATATCTCTTTTAAT
>RYZW01000614.1:11673-27597 GCA_004367215.1 Colletotrichum trifolii
CTCTTATTCTAGGAATCCTATAATAGAAGCTATTACTATTACTTATATTTTACTTAGTAGTATTTATTTATTTATATATTAAAGTAATAGTAGTAATTAAAAGAACTTATCTTAGGAATTATATTAAATCTCGTTTTTAGAGTAAGATTAGTAGGGTTCTTATAAGAGGTTTGAAGATTTCAGGGTATTACTAGGTTTATATTTATAAGCTTAATAAATATAAGTATTTCTTGAAAATTAAAACTTATTTTATTATTTATAGAGATTAATAGCCGCGAGATAATTATAAAACCTATATAATAACTCTAGTAGGTATATTATTTCGAATTTTTATAGTAATTACTAATTACTTTCATCTTAAACTACNTAAACTACTCTAATATAATATAATTAATATATTTATATATATAATACTTAATAAGGTTATTTATATAGAGATACTACTAGGTTATTAAGTAAAAAGCAAGATTTACTACTTAAATAAAATACTATATAGTTTTTAGAGATCCCTTTTTTTCTAGTAATACTATTTAGAAATAAGCTTTAAGTATTTTAGTTTTAAATTTACTATAGGAAAGCTTTATTACTAGCTTAATATAAGGGAATATAGCTAAAAGCCTAATAAGGGAAAGAGTAATAGTAAAAAATAGGTCTCTATAAATTATAAGACTTCAACTTAATAGGCTCACTAGTAGTAGCTATAAGAGGGTTTTTATCCTATAGTAGCCTAAAGCTACTATATCACGTAATCCGTATATATAGTAATCCGATCCTAGCTATCCTAGCTCTCTATATAAGCTATAGGGCATATCCTTATAACTATCCCCCCCTTTAAAAGCCTTAAGTTCTAAGGCCTATAAACGCCATATAGCTGCTTTTTGAAAAAATAGCTTTACTAGCTGTTTATTGATTATTTAGTAATTAATAATAAAAAGGATTCTTCCCATACATATATTAATATACGAGAATCATCCTATATATATATTAACGTATAAGAGTTATTTATCCCACATGTATATTAATATATAAAAGTCATCCTATATATATATTAACATATAAGGGTTATTCATCCTATATATATATTAATATATAAAATTCCTATTACTATATTAAGTAAACAGTACTTCTTATAAATATATTAACCTATGAGGTTCTAGTATATTAACCGGGATTTTTAAAGCTAAATTTAGGGTATCTAACCCCTTTAATATATTAACCAGAAATCTTTAAAGTAAATCTTAAAATATCTAACCCTTTCTTATAAAACTTCTTATAACTAATTAGGCTACTAAAGTATCTTATTACTAATTAGGTATATAAAGTTTTTTATTTTTACTAAACTTATTATAGCTCTAGTAACCTTTCAGCAAGCCCTCGGAAAAGCACTATGTAAAGTACTCTACAAAGCACTCGTAATAAACCCTTTATAAAGTATTTTAATTATACTATATAGCCCTAGGCTTTATCTAGTTCTGAGGACCTTTTAGTAAACCCTTAGCAGCGAGGCGTTTACAGTAAACCCTTATAAAGTAACCTAATCTCTAGTAAAATACACAGAATTTATTATAATAATAAGTAGTTATAGTATAACCTAACTTACTGTATATTTCGCATGAGGAATACTTTTTAAAGCATAACCTTTTTACTAGGGGGCTTTCAAGCTCCCCACAACATTCAGTCACTAACCCCTTAATAGTAATACTTCTAACACTACTAACAGACACTCCCTAAGAACCCTAAAAAGATCCCTAAAAAATTTCCCAGAAATACTCAGCTACTAGAACCACTACCCTAGGTACCTAGTTATCAAACTTCTAGTATTATAAATACCTCTATAACCTAACCTCAAGGTAATAGAAGAACGCAAAAGTATAAAACCTCGAAACCTCTAGCTTAGGAATACCTAGGGCTTTATAGATAGCTAACTATTCAGTATAAAACTTCAGTAAAAACTAGCCCTTATATTAAAATATATAAAATATACTATAAAAATATAATTCTTATAAAATCAGGTTAATTAATAAATAGTGAGTAAATACTATAAAATCAGCCCATATAAAGTTATATAAAGTATAGTAATAGTTATACTACTATATCTAGAAAGTATAGGAGAGTTTCGTCATAGCCTATTAAATCTTTTAAGCCTCCGAGGCCTGTAGCTATAATATATAGGTATCTGAAATCGCTATTAACTAATCCTTAATTTTATATAGGGTAGTACCCTCGTGAAAGAGGCTATATAAGTAACTAGGGGGCCTTGAGTAATCTCTATAATCATCGTAAATCAATAGTATAGGGGTTACTATATATTCACTACTAGACAACCAAGCTAATATTATTTCTATAAAAGAGGACTATTATTCGAAGAAGCATACAAGTACCACTATAGTTACTATTTAATATTCAGGCAATATAGTTACTATATACTTAAGTAACATAAGTGTTATAATTGCCGTAATAGTAAGTTCAACAGAGTTTTCAGTAAGTATTATCTAAGATACCAAGTTTTCCGCCAAGCGTTCAGCAACTATAATCTCTAGTACCATTACTGCATATTCACTAACTATTCATTATAATAAAGCTATTACTAAAATCCCAGCCCTACCCCTCTAAGAAATAAAAATTAAAGAATTATAAAGGAATATAGCTAAAAGCCTAGCAAAAGAAAGAATAACAGTAAAAAATAAGTCTTTATAAGTTATAAAACTTCAACTTAGTAAGCTAACTAGTAGTAGCTATAAGAGGGCTTTTATCCTATAGTAGCCTGAGGCTACTATATCAAGAGGGTTTTTATCCTATAGTAACCTAAAGCTACTATATCACATGATCCGTATACATAGTAATCCGATCCTAGCCATCCCAGCTCTCCATACAAGCCATAGGGCATATCCTTACACTTAAAGAGTATATTATCTTTTTCTTCTATATTAATAATTATATATTCTCCTTCCCCTCTAAAAAATATATCTAAAATACTTATATTATTAATAGACTTCTAAAAGAAGTATTATTTTAAGGGAAGTAAAGATTTATAGTAATTTCTTAGTATTAAGGTTATTTAAGATTAAGTAGTATAATAGTTATAGTTCTTATAAGTAATATATATCGAAAAGCTTTTTAAGTATTTTATAAAATATATATAAGATATTAAATAATTTAAAACCCCTCTAAAACTTAACAAACTCTTCTTATAGTATAATTAAGTTTCTTATATAGAGATTAAATACTACTAATAAGATATTAGTTTTATTAATTATATTACTATTATAATAAGACTAGATATTACTTATATAGTAAATTAATTATTATATTTTAACTAAAACCTTTTAGATAACTACTATATTAAAGCTAAATAAATAATATAATACTTTAATAAGACGAAGAATTTCTACTTTAAGTTTAGTTATAAAGCTAGTAATCTGTTTAATAGCTTCGTTATTACTATAGATACTAGTTTTATAAATAATAGTAATAATTAAAAAAGCTCTTAAATATATATTATATATTTTTTTAGAAACCTAATAGTATAGTAAGCTAATAAATAAGATATTATTACTATTTTAATAACTAAAGTAAAACTTTTAATACTATTTTAAGCTACTTGAGAAGCTATTTTTACTAGTTATTTTATTACTATATTTCAAATAAACTTCTTAATAAATATATTTAATAAAAATAAAATATATAAGCTTTACCTAGCTATCTAAATCTAGTATAATAACTAGTAAATAATATACTTTATAATAACTAAAATAGTTTAACTATATATAAAGTTAGAATACGTAAATATCTATAACTACTAGCTATACTAAAAAGCTTAGTAAAGATATTTTAAGATTAAATATATATTTTTAGGAGATTTTATAGCTAATAGTTTTATAAAGTTTCTCTAAAATTACTAGTTTAGTATTTTTATTATTTAAATTAATATAATAGACTAGTTAAGATACCTAGAATTATAATAAGAAGAAGAACTTTAAAATATTAGAAATACTAGAAACTTTATACTTAAAATACCCCCTAGTAAATAAGAAATACTTAAATAACTTAAAAATAATACTATTTTTCTTATTATAGAAGTAGAAGTTTAATAAAAATAATAAAGTTATTTAGAAAGTTTCTTATAAGATATAAATAGAATATTAATAGTATTATTTAAAAAGCTAGTTTATAAGTAAAGCTTTCGAAGCTAGAAAAGTATATTAAGAATAATATATTTAAATAGTAGAGTTTTCGCTAGAAGAATTTTAGTTATAATATTATTTCTACTAGGCCTCGCCTTATTTAAACTACTCGAAATAAGACCTTATATATTATGCTTAGCCACGTTTAGTTATATATAATATACACTAGATTTTGCCCCCTAATTACGTGAAACAACTAGTATCAACTCTGCCTCTCAAGTGTTTTATTTCTCATACATACCAGTTTCTGCCCCCTAATTACATACAACAATTAGTCATAGGTAGCGCTGTCTGGCCTTGGCTTCTATTCAAGATCTACTCAGCCTCATCATGTCCTACGTCAAGCCTCTCAGTCGACATTATCTTGGAGGAGAGAGTCAATAATCACCGTCCCCTAACATGCCTATCTGCATCGAGTGCCGGCATCCGGTCAGAACTTTATGGACCAAGTACTCCAATGCTGATGATAAGTCGAGCGGTCACAACATCCGTCTGACAGTATGTCGGAATTGCGGCCACTTCTGCGACAAATACGTTGAGCATGATTTCGTTGTGCTCTTTATAGACTTGGTCTTGATCAAACCGCAGGTTTACCGACACCTGCTTCACAATACGTTGATGAAAGACGATGACCAGTTTGATGTAAGCTCAATATTCTCGCTTGACACTGTTACATCACTCTCACCACTCTATTTGTCATCGTTTGATCTACTGACCCCCGGTAAATTTGTCGCAGTCCTCAATTGTCCGTCTTGGTGTTTTGCTGCTGCTTTTCGATGTGTACTTGACCTGGGCGCGCATCGAAAAGCAGACAACTCCGAACTCCCCCCCCGGTGATAGCCCTGGCTTAGGCAGTCTCACCCAGCAATCTATCGTGTCGCAATACCTGTTCTTCTGTAAGTTGGGCTCTAAAACTGACGAAAGGTTGATCGGAGCTGATAACACCATGGTCAGTGATTCTGTGTGCTATGTCGACTTTTGCGTTCCACCTGAGCATCCGCTTGTTGACCTCCTCTAATTTGTCACCTCTCGGTCTTTTCCGTGTCTTGCCCTCATATTCTCGACCAAACTCGGTTTCCACTGCGTTGCTCGTCTCATCCTCAACAAAGCTCTTTCCTATACTCATGGTTATTTGGCAGTATGATGTTCCCGCTGCTGCGCGTTCCCTTGGTTGGGCAGTTGTGGCCAATAACGTCGAGGCTCTGCGAATCTTGCTGGACTGCGGCTATGGCGTCGCTACGCTGCTCGCAACTACCGGAGCCCTGTCAAGGTGGGCAGTGGGGCGTGGCATACTATGGATTGCCGGTCTGGATGGCATAGACTCAATAGGAGAGACTAGCATTGCGGCGGATGGCAAGGCCTTGTGGGCTTTGCTCATTTACTTCAAAGAATGGGCCATGGACTTGGCTGCAGGATAGTGCAGATGCTTGGCTATTGGTGGGTTATAAGAAACCTTCTCGAATTCAGTATCTCAAACGGCATTAAACTCATGTCGCACGCTCGCCAACTTCGAGCTGGTTACTCGACGTCTCGGTCTCCAGTGAATGTAACAAAACCCACGCCAATCCGTAACGCCGTTCAGATGAAATTATATGTGTAGCTTATCGCCATAGGGACCAACAATCGCCATGTTGAGTCGCCTGAAGGAAGTCAGTGGTGTTCGAAGCCTGGGCGAATTCCGCTGCGACGAGGCTCGATGAGTGGATTGAGCTGGGCTAGAAATGTGATAGCCCACATCAGGTAGCAGCAAGAAAGAGCGAGGATGAGGGACGATCGCCAGATACTGTCATCGACGTCAGTCGTGCTGATGGCGCAGCGATAGACGCGCAACACTTCGTGTTTGCAAAAAGACACATACATTTGATTTTCGCCCTTGGGAGACAAGCACCAGGCGCCGGCAGCCATGGCTACAACGATGACGAGACCGACGAAAATGCTATACCTAGTGTCAGGCCCTACAGTCAGCGTCTGAATAGTATGCATGTCAGGGGAGTCTGGGGAGTCGGAGGCAAGCCAACGCACCCTTGCGCCATCGTAGTCTGGAGATGGGAACGATTTCTGTTTTGGGCTATTGCTTATCTTGGACTCGGGTGGCGGTTGCGTTCGTGTCAACCTCTGTAGGATCCTGCGATGGTCTCGAGTTGTTTCTATGCACCGTGAAGCGCGTCTGTGAGTGTGTAGACATCATAACTCTCCCTGCTTAGTCATTGGCAAACGGGTAGCGGGGTATTAGCTATGTTCAAGCTCAAAGATCTACTGCATACTTATACGACAGGGGGTTGTGTCAGGAATATGTCAGGAATAACGCGCTCGAGCGGCAGAGTTTTCGCCGGAAGAAACCTCGGCCGCGGCGCTATCTCTATAGGCCTCGCCCTACTTAAACCGCTTGAAATAGAGCCTCACGCGGTATACTTAGCTATATTTAGTTATATATAATATATACTAGATTTTGCCCCCTAATTATATATAATAATTAAGAGTTATAATACTAAAGAACTACTAGGCTAAAAGTATATATTATACTAAATCTATATGTTTCAAATATTAAGATATCTACTAAAAATCCCCCTTTCTTAGTTCTCAAAAAAGCTAATTAATAGTTTACTTAACATAATATTTTTAGGTAAAAGCTAAAACCTATAATTTATAAGAATATTTTAACTTTAAAATAATAATTTACTAAAGTTTCTTTTTAGAGTCTTTTTAGGAATTTCTCTTAAACGACTTTTTAAAAACTGGGTAATATTAATAAGCTTAAAAGATACCTGAATTAATTATTCTTAGAAACTCTATCTCTAAAAAAATTAATTATAAGGAAAATTAATAACTCCTAGCTAATACTACTAAAAAGATTTAAATAAGAGATATTATAAACTTTATAGAAGAAAGCTTCAAAGCTTATATAGTTTTCTATAATTTTTATATTTTAAAGGTTTAAGACTACCAATGTAAGTATTTAAATTAAGTTTACCTAATAAGTTAGATTTTTAAGTATACTAGTAAAGTATTATAATACTAGTATTACTATATAGAAGAAGATATAGTTACCTAGGTTATAAATTTCTTTAACTATTTTAGTATTATAGATAATCTATACTTTTAAAATATTATTATAATATACTATAACATATTTTAGGGGAGGGGCTAATAGCTTACTCTCTACTACGACTATTAGTAGATATATTGCTTTCAAAGTATAACTTTAACCCTCCTACCCCCCCCTACTAACTGTTAGAGTTATAGCTAAGCTTATTACTCTATTTGGAGTTATAGCTAAAGTCTATATTAACTCTATATTCTATCTCTCTATATAAAAAGTACTAAAAGGCTTAAGTAGTCTCTAATATTCTCATAACCCTATATTTTCTATTTACTCTAGAAAACTAGTTTTTAGAGTTTAGGTTTTATAACCTATATTAATTATACTCTAAATCAGTTAAACTTTAATATTAGAATATTTAATATCTAAAGTTTTAGTAGCTTATATATCTCGGAGCTTTAAATATTCTATATAATATAAAGTTAACTTTTCTAAAAATAAACTCTATTTTAGTTATATAGATAGTGAAGTTCCCTATTTCTATAGAATCCGAACTTCCTATTATTATTACTATTTCTACTAATACTAATACTATTTTCAGATACTATCTTAAACTCCTTATTCTTCTATAATCAATAGTTATATTATTCCCTAAAACCTTTACTAGTATTCTAGTATTAGTGCAATAGGATATAAGCCTAGCTTCTATTTACCTCTATTTAACCTGAAACCTATTTATTCTTTAACTAATTTCGAAAAACCTCTTTCGAAAACTTCTCTCTCTTTTAAAACCCGTTTCGAGAACCTTTCTCTCTTTCTCAAATAAAGTCTTCGAAACCCTTAAACCTTTCAAAACCCTCTCTCTCTCTCTATAACTATATAGCCGATCAGACCGAAAGACTATAAGGAAATTATACTAGTTAGGGTAGTAAGCTTACTACTAAGCTAGTAAAAGAGATAGTTAAATAGTAGAAGCTAAAAATCTCATTTATATTTAGAAGTCCTCTAAATCCTTTATAAACTAGTTCTATAAGTCGTCTCCTAGAAACCTTATAAACCAGGAAACTATAAATTATCTCCTAGAGACCTTATAAACCAGGAACTCTTATAAGTCGTCTCCTACAAACCTTATAAACCAGGAACCCTTATAAGTTATCTCCTAGAAACCTTATAAACCAGGAATCTCTTCAGGTCAACCTAGACCTTTATAAATTAGAGTTATAGTCACTAAAAAACTATAAAAAGACATCTTATACGAGATTTAAATACTAGCTTTATAGTATTATTCCCACAGGATTTAACTATTAAGCTATTACTTTTATTAATCTATTAATTAACAATTTATTCACTAGAGTTAATCCCTAAATATCTTAATTCTATTATAGAATCTAGATTAATTCTTTCTTAAATAACTACTTTACTACTTTAAGTTATTTTTGAAGAAAATAAATAACTCTAAAGTAATCTTTATTCCTAAATCAAAAAAGACTTAGAATTATAGTATTTAAGCTATTCATATAAGAGCTTTACTTATTAGTGAAGATATTTACTTTAATTTTAATAAGCCTATTTCTATTAATAATACTAATAAATATAAACAAACTTTAAACTATATTATTCTAAACTATAAAAATAGTCCTTTAAGAGTTATTAAGAATAATATAGATACCTATATAGTATTTAATTAGTTAAGAGAACTCTATAAACTAATTAATTTTATAAATAAATTTCTTACTTAGAAAGAACTTTTTAATATAACTCTTAATAATTTCAAGTCTATAGAAGAGTTTTTAAATAAGATTGAAGTATTTATTAGTAACTTATTTTTTAATAAAGTTAAGTTACTAGATTAAATAGTTATAACTTATATCTTAAATAATCTAGATAAAAGTTATAAAATTTTTATTATTTTAGTAACTTAGAATCTCAGAACTAACAAGAACTCTTATAAGTTAGATTCTCTATTCTCTAACCTTTTAGATAAATTTAAAAGAAAAAATAATACTTTTTTAGTTAATTTTATTTTGAAGAAAAAGTTCTAAAACCTAACTAAAATTTCTAAACCTTAGCTAAAAACTAAGAAAACCTAGAAAAAATAGAAAAGTATTTTCTATAATTATTATAGGAAAACTAACTATACGAAAGAAAACTATTTTAAGCTTTATTTTAAAAAGTCTCCTAATTTCAAAAAAGACTCTTCTTCTTCTATAAAGAAAAAGAAAAAAAATAAGACTTCCTTAGAAAAAGTTAATATTACCTTTTTAGATACTCTAATTGTTAAAGAAATCTCTAAAAGTCTAATATAACTTAATTTTTCTATTAAAAAAGAAAAAGAAGATAAAGAATATAGTTTTATGTTTGAAAACGTAATTATAACTTAACTTCTTTTAAACAAAAATCTTTATACTAATATTAATTTAAATTCTTTGATTTCTAAAAAAATTCAAGATACCAGGAGTTTTAATAATAATAATAAGACTAAAACAATTTCTTTTTATATTAATACTAGGACTACTATTTATATAGTTGAAAGTTATACTCTTTAATTTAATAAAACAAGAGTTTCGAAACCTATCAAATAAAGAAATACTAAAAAGATTATCTTAACTCTAAAAAGTAACTTAAAACTTACTCTTAATAAAGTTAAATATCTTTTAAGTAATATCTATTATATACTATAGTTAAGTATTAATTTACTTAGTTAATTTAAACTTAACTCTATTAGAATGTTATCTATCTCTTTTAATAATAAACCTCTACTTTTTAATAGTAAAAGAAATAAATGATTACTTATTAGAATTAAAGTTAATAACTTATATAAATTCTGTATTCCTACTCATAATAGTAAAGACTTAGTTCTTATAACTATTAATAAAAGTATTAGTAACTTAAAACTCTAGTATAACTATATAAAACATACTAGTAATATTATTAAGTNTAAAATAATAATAGTAACTAAAAAAGCTTATCTTAGGAATTATATTAAAGCTTACTCTTAAAATAAAGTTAATAAAGCTTTTACGAGAAACTTAAAGATTTTAAAGTACTATTAGGTCTATATTTATAAACTTAATAAGTATAAATACTTCCTAGAAATCAAAACTTATTTAATTATTCATAGAAATTAATTACTATAAAATAACTATAAAACTTATATAATAACTCTAATAGGTATATTATTTCAAACTTTTATAATAATTACTAATTACTTTAATCTTAAACTACTCTAATATAATATAGTTAATATATTTATATATATAGTATTTAATAAAGTTATCTATAAAGAGATACTACTAAGTTATTAAATATAGAATAAGATTTACTACTTAAATAAAATACTATATAGTTTTTAGAAGTCCCCTTTCTTCTAATAATACTACTTAGAAGTAAACCTTAAGTATTTTAGTTTTAAACCTATTATAGGAAAGCTTTATTACTAGTTTAAAAGGTATATTATCTTCTTCTTCTATATTAATAATTATATATTCTCCTTCCCCTTAAAAGATATATCTAAAATATATAGTTTTTAGAGATCCCCCTTCTTCTAGTAATACTACTTGGAAATAAGCCTTAAACGCCTTAGTTTTAAACCTACTATAAAAAAGCCTTATTACTAACTTAAAAGGCGTATTATCTTTTTCTTCTATATTAATAATTATATATTCTCCTTCTTTTTAAAAAATATATCTAAAATATTTATATTATTAGTAGATTTCTAAAAGAAATATTATTTGAAAAGAAATAAAAACTTATAGTAGTTTCTTAGTATTAAGGTTATTTAAGATTAAATAGTATAATAGCTATAGTTCTCGTAAGTAGTATATATTAAAAAGTTTCTTAAATACTTTACAAAATATATATAATATATTAAATAATTCAAAGCCTTTCTAAAACCTAATAAACTCTTCTTATAACGTGATTAAGCTTCTTACGTAGAAATTAAATACTAATATAAGTAGTATATATTAAAGAGTTCCTTAAATACTTTATAAAATATATATAATATATTAAATAATTCGAAACGCCTCTAAAACCTAATAAATTCTTTTTATAATATAATTTAGCTTCCTCTATAGAAACTAAGTATTACTAATAAGATATTAGCTTTATTAATTATACTACTATTATAATAAAATTAGATATTACCTATATAGTCAGCTAATTATTATATTTTAACTAAAGTCTTTTAGATAACTACTATATTAAAACTAAATAAATAATATAATATTTTAGTAAAATAAAGAACTTCTACTTTAAATTTAGCTATAAGGCTAGTAATCTATTTAATAATCTTATTATTACTATAAATACTAGTTTTGTAGATAATAGTAGTAATTAAAAGAGTTCTCAAGTATATACTATATATCTCTTTAGAAACTTAATAGTATAATAAGCTAATTAATAAAATACTATTACTATTTTAATAACTAAAGTAGAACTTTTAGTACTATTTTAGACTATTTAAGAAGCTATTTTTACTAGTTACTTTATTATTATACTTCGAGTAAACCTTATAACAAATATATTTAATAAAAGTAAAATACGTAAAGTTTACCTAACTATCCAAATCTAGTAGAATAACTAGTAAATAATACGCCTTATAATAGCTAAAATAGTTTAACTATATATAAAGTTAAAGTATATAAATATCTATAATTACTAGTTATACTAAGAAGCCTAGTAAAAGCGTTTTAAGATTAAATATATATTGTTAGGGGACCCTATAACTAATAACTTTATAAAGTTTCTTTAAAGTTACTAGTTTAATATTTTTGTTATTTAGATTAATATAATAGATTAGTTAAATTACTTAAAATTATAGTAAAAGGAGGAACTTTAAAATATTAGGGGTACTAGAAGCCTTATACTTAAAGTACCCCCTAGTAAATAAGAAATACTTAAATAACCTAAAAATAGTATTACTCTTCCTACTATAGGAGCAGAGGTTTAATAAGGGCGACAAAGTATTAAAAGAACCTTTTATAAAATATAAATAAAGTATTTAATAGTATTATTCGAAAGGCTAGCTTATAGGTAAGGCCCTCGAGGCTAGAGGGGCGTATTAGGAATAANCGAAAAGCTAGCATATAGGTAATACTTTTAAAGCTAGAAAAGTATATTAGGAATAATATACTTAAGTAATAGAGTTTTTACTAGAAGAAACCTCGGCTATAGCGCTATCTCTATAGGCCTCGCCTTATTTAAATTACTCGAAATAGAGCCTCGCGCGGCGTATTTAGCTACGTTTAGTTATATACAATATATACCAGATTTTACCCCCTAATTACGTCTAATAGAATAATACGCTTCAGCGGTAGAGTTTTCGCCGGACTAAACCTCGGCCGTAGTACTATCTCTACAGGCCTTGCCCTACTTAAACTACTTGAAATAGAGCTTCGTATAAAATACTTAACTATATTTAGTTATAGAATATATATACTAGATTTTACCCCTAATTATATATAATAATTAAAAATCTTATAATACTAAAAAGCTACTAGGCTAAAAATATATATTAAACTAAATCTATATATTTTAAATATTAAAATATCTATTGAAAGCTTTCGTTTTTTAGTTCTTAAGAGAACTAATTAGTAACTTATTCAGTATAATATTTTTAGGTAGAAGTTAAGGTTTATAATGTATAGGAATATTTTAACTTTAAAATAATAATTTACTAAAGTTTCTATCTAGAACTTCTTTAAAAACTATTCTTAAATAATTTTCTAAAAGCTAAATAGTATTAATAAACCTATGAAATACTTAAATTAGCTATTTTTCAAAGTTTTACCCTTAAAAGAATTAATTATAAGGAAGATTAATAACTCCTAGTTAATACTAATACTAAAGAAATTTAAATAAGAAATATTATAGATTTTATAGAAAAAAGCTTAAAAGTTTATATAGTTTTTTATAATTTCTATTTTTTAAAAATTGAAACTATTAATATAAGTGTTTAAACTAAGTTTACCTAATAAATTAAATTTTTAAATATAGAAGTAAAGTATTATAGTACTAGTATTACTATATAAAAGATGATATAGCTATTTAAACTATAAAGCTCTATATTTATTTTAGTATTATAAATAATCTATATTTCTAAAATACTACTATAATATATTATAAGATATTCTAGTCCTTGAAATTTGAATACTTTATTATAAAAGTAATAATTAAATATAGTTTTAGAAGTAATAAGATATTATATATAAGGTTTAAGTAGTTAACTATATTCTACTTATTATTAAAATATTATAGGTTTATAATCTTATAATTTCGCTAGCTTACTTATTTATGAAGTCTTATATATAAAGTTATATATTTATAATTTATAGCTATTTAAACTTAATATTCCTAGATAAAGTTATCTTAATTGTTATAGAAATGATATAGTATTTTCGTAAGTTCTGTTTATTATAGTAAAATAGGTTATAGTACTTTTAATACTTTAACNCTATAACTACTTTGAATACTTGAGGTAATAAGAGACATTTCTAGGGCTTTAATAGGCCCCTATATTTTCTGAAGTATAGTTTAAGCTATTCTTTAGTATACTATTACTATATATACCTTTAATTAGCCTATAAAAACTAAGTACTAAACATTTTAACTAAAGAGAAGATTAAGTAGTTATTAGCCTCGGATTTAGACCTTTTAAAAAGAGTTTAGAATCTTAAATAATAGTAACTATATAGCTAGCTTTCTAGCTAAGTTAGCTATAATATAGCGTAGTAAGCGTATTACGAAGAGAAGCTTTAATAATACTTCTTCTAAAATTCTTTTATCCTCAATTCAGGCATTTTAGTTTATGTCTTCTAAGATATAAAGTATTTTATAATACTTCGAGGAGCTCTAGCAAAAGACTACATTTAATATAGCATAAAGCCTATACTAATTAAGGGCTATAGAGACACCGAGATATTCATTCAAATTATAGAAAATAAAAAGGTTAAGTTATACCTCTATAATATTACCTTCTATACTACTCTAATAATAAACCTTATCTCTTTTTAGTAGTTACAAAAGTAAAGTTACTAGTAAAATACTAGGCCAAACTACTTATTTTAACTATAGAGGAGTAACTATTCTAAGATCACAGTAGTTAATATTTAATATAGCTAGTAAATCCTCGAATATCATATACCTCACAAGAAATCAACTACTTTAGCCATATAAGCAGTATAGTATAAGCTTTCTCCTAAATATCGCTAGTACTAGTACTATACTATAAATACTATTTAAAGACTTCTAAAAAATAACAAATAGCTCTAGTACTAGCACCTAAAGTATCCTAGTAGAGAACCTCTAAACTACCTTATCTCTACTATATAAAGTATTTATATTACTAATAGCTATTCGAAGCATAACAGATACTAGCCTACTTAGGGGGCGTATAAAGTATATAGTATCAGTAAAGCTAAATGAAAGATTCGCTACGTGGAGCGCGAAAATACCTTATATATTACCCCCAAGGAGCATATTACCTTTAACTTTCACCATTTTAACTTTTACCCCTATTACTAGGGCTATAGTAACTATACCTCTACTTTAATATTTATAGACTAAATTACTAATTACTCTTAAGACTTCTATCTTATTAACTATACTAGAACCGTAATTATAAGAATATTCAAGAGTTTTATATTACTCCTTAAATACTAGTATAGCATTAATATTAAAGTTTTTAAATATAATAATAAAATTCCTAAATATAAGAAGTTAAAGTCAGACCTTATCTCTTAAAATATATACCTTAAACTATCTACTTTATATACCTAAGGCTAAAATAGAAACGCTGAATACGTTAAAGCTATTATTAAAGCTCATATAAAAGCTATAAAATATAGTAGTAAACTACCCTACAATCTCTAGCCTAAAACCCTATAAACTATAGTATTTCTTTATAACTAAATACTAATATACCTTCTAGACTAACAAATACTATATAAGAAGTTTTACAAAACTACTTAAAAAGATAATACCACAAAATTAGACTTAACTTACCTTTATACTTATAGCTATAAATATTTTATTTTAACTATAAATATAAAATTAAAATATAACTAACTAATATATTTCAAAAAGCATATTTTCATTAGGTTTTTAGTTAACTATACTTTAACTAACTAATATTAAATATAAAACCCACTTTAAAATAAAATTATTATAACCTATAATATCTCTTTTAACAAAATACTTTTCTTTAATAGAAATTTAACTTCTCTATAAAATAATTTTAAATAGTTTAATTCTAATAAAATTACTTAATAGTTATAAAAGTAAATAACTACAGTAAAACTACTTAAAATTAACTTAATTACTTGTTTAAACTTAAATAAAAAACCTAATAAAATAATTAATATAATAAGAAACAGCTACAGTAATTCGAGGTTTTATATCTATATAATAGCTACCCCTAAGTTTTATAAAGTATTTAAAACTACGAAGTTTATATTAATAACCCTTCTAGAGTCACTTACTACATTCTTCCACAATCTTATTTACACAGATAAAACTATAGGGGAATAAGGAGTTTAGATATTACTAGAGAGGGTTAAGTATAAAAGATAGATAAAATACTATATTATAGTAAAGAGGTTTTCATTTAAAGCTACTTTTTTAGCTAGTACTTTTTAGTTATTTTGAGATACTCTAAAATACTCCTACCTATAACTATAGAGTTATATAAATAATTAACTA
>RYZW01000615.1:1976-28363 GCA_004367215.1 Colletotrichum trifolii
TAATTATAATAGTTATAGCTAGATATCTCTATATCTATTCTATACTTCTTTTTTTATAAGTAGCTATATAGATTTCAAGGAGATTTCAGTTCTATTATAAAAGTTATAGAAAAGCGATAGATTATAGAATACTTAGTTTTTCTATCTCGAAGTGAGTATTCTATTTTATTCTATTTTTAAGAAATTTAAAAAAGTTCTTAACCCTATAACTTTATAACCTTAGTAGTTACTTTTAGTTATATATATTAAGCCCTAGTTAGTCTCGATAAAGCTTTCCCTATATAAATTATTACTACGAAGTCTTTTATTACTATAAGGTTCAATATCAGAACTAGGGGTATAATTATCTATAATAATAAGTAATTCTATTACTATCTTAACTAGTTATAAGCTAGTATTAGTATGAATACTATTATTAGGTAAAATTTATAGTTAAATCTATATATAGGGTAAAAAGCTTAGATACTAATCCAAGTATAAAGTAAAAGTAACTAAATACTTTCTACTTTCCTATATAGTAAATAATTATATAATATAAGTTAGAAGTTAACTAGGTTTTTATTAGGGGATTTAAAGATTTCTAGTAGTTTTTATAAACTAGTTTATTATTCAAAGTCTAGATATAAATTAGTAACTTGTATATAATATAAAAACTATAATATAATTAGGATATTGATATATTTCTCTTGTATTTTATTAAGTATTATAAGAACTCCTATTATAATGTTTTAGTTTTTAAGAAAACTCGTTATTTCTATTAGGAACCTAAATAGATATTTACTAAACTCTTTATTAAGTTTAAATTAGTTATAAGATAAGTAAAAAGGTACTTTTAAGTTGAGGATATCTAGCTAAATTACTTCTAACTAGTTCTCTCCTATTAAATTCAGATAGTTACTATTAGCTATGATATTAGCTAGATAAACTACTATATTACTATCCAGTACTACTATATAATTATAATAGATTTTAATTTTTTTAATATAGAATCGTAAAACTATAACTAGCTTTAGTTTCTATCCTAGTTAGAATTAATAATTAATCAGAATAGAGAAATATAGATAATAAGTATAAGAATAGTTTAAATTCTCCTAATACTAATATAATACCACTATACTACTATTACCCCCTATTATAAAAGGTTAAACAAATAAGCTATTATAACTAGTAAACTTTAATTAACTCTTACTATAAATATATATAAAACCTAGTAGGTAAACTCTATAATTATCTAAGTATATATATAAACTAGTATTTATAGATATTATAATACTAAAAACTACTTTATTACATAATATAGACTATAACTTACTTATCAATCAGTAGTTTCTAATACTAATATTTAAGTTTTATAGTTAGATAAAAAAGATTATAGATAATAAAGAAAAAATCTAATTTCCTAGAAAAAGCTCCCTAGGGGGTAAGCTAGTATAACTACTAATAATAATACTAAAGTAATAGATAAAACTAGAGAAATATAGAAATAAATAGATAGGTTACTTTTCTTAATTTATATATTAATAAATAATAAGTCTTTCATCTCTATTTAAATTAATACCCGCTTAATATAGTAGTTTAACGTCTAGCTAGTTTTTACTATTCTATAGTAAGATTAGTAGGTTCGAATCCTATAGCAGGTAACCGCGACTAGTAGCTATATACTTTCTAATTATATAAACTAACTATAGTAACTACTACTAGCTAATAGCTCTTACTAATAGCTATTAATAGCTAGTAATTATTAATAGCTAGTAATAAGTATTACTAGCTAGCTAGTATCTAGTATTATATAACTATAATCCTATAATAAGTAACTACGATAGATATAAGTATATATATACCTTCTATTTATTAGCTATTATATTAATTAACTATATTTACTATTTGAGGTTTTCTCTATTTAAACGGTTCCTCAGAACTAGTAGTATCTATAAGGTTTATTATACTAAGTATAGCTTCCTTTAAAGGGTTCCCGAGAGGTATATAACTTTAAATAGATCAGAGACCTTTAATATAACCATAATACTATTTAAATTAATAGTAATTATAATTATTATAGGATAGTTAGTAAAGAATTTACGAGATAGTAGAATTCTTTATTATTTATATTATTATGGTTATACTAATTAAGTATTATCCTAGGTGTTAACTAAAAAACTTATATTATTAAAATAGCTAAAATATAGATTAACTTTAATAAGTAAATATTTCAAGCTTTATTTTATATAATCCTAGGAATGGTATACCTAACTACTTTAAAAAAACTATAATTATAATACTAATAGGTTATTTTAGACCATATAAAGAATAAGATATAGATAGATATAGTAAGCAGCTTAATTATCTAGGCTATTAATAATATACTAAAAGAAATATATATAGATAGATTTATAGACCCTATTAAGCTATTAACTATAATATTTTCTAGTTTAGGAAAAGGGGGATATAAATAATTAATAACTAACTTAATATAGATGAATATAACCCTAGTAGCTATATCACCTATAACCTCAAAATAGCTAATATCTATTTTACTAGCTATTTATATTCTTTTAATAGATTTATTTAATAAATATAAAATATCTAGCTTCTTACTTTACTAAAAGTCCCTCGATTATTATATTTACTTAAAAAAAACCCCAAATAGAATAAAACTAGATCTATTATAAAAATTACTTTATAATATACTAAAGGAATACTTCTTTAATATTTAATACTAAGTAATAGACCTAATAGATAAAAGTTAAGTCTAGGCTGATTTATCTATAACTAGGATACCTATTTTCCTTATTAAGAAACCTAGGGGGAAACAGTAGTTTTATATAGATAATTATACTTTTAATACTATTAATACTTATAACTACTACTTCTTATTACTAATTAAAAAGATATTATACTTATTAATTAAAGTAATGTAGTTTACGAAAATTAATATTTCTATAGTTTTCTATAAGATCAATATTATAGAGGGAGGAGATAAATATAAGATTACTTTTAAGATTTACTTTAGTTTATTTAAATAGTTTATTACTTTTTTTAAGCTAATAAGTATACTTGTAATATTCTAATACTATATTAATAGTATATTCTCAAGTATTCTTAATAATTTTACTATAGTTTACTTAGATAATATCTTTATCTATAATTATAGGTTAGAAAGTAACTATAAAGATAAAGTTAATTGATTCTTTAAATAATTATAGGGAGCTAGTCTATACTTAGATCTAGAGAAATACGAATTCTTAATATAGTAGATAAAGTATCTAGGTTTTATTATTAAAATAGGGAAAAGTATCTATTATAACCTTAAAAAGTTAAAGCTATATAGGAATAAGAAGTTCCTAAAGATATTTATAGTATCTAGAGCTTCTTAGATTCGCGAATTTCTTTTATAATTTAGTTAACTATTTCTCTAGCTTAATAAAGCCCCTTATATAACTAATATAGAAAGGAGTACTATTTTACTAAAATACTATATACTAATAAGTATTTAAAAAACTTAAGCTTATATTTATCTCGGAACTAGTTATAGTTTAATAAGATTTATAGTAGTATATAGTAGTAGAAGTAAATTACTTAAAAGTAGTATTAGGTAGTTATTTCTTATAAAGAAATAAGGATAGTATATTATAGTTAGTTACTTATTATTTAGCTAGATTTACATTAATTTAGTAGAATTATACTATTTATAATAAGGAATTACTAATAGTAGTATTATATTCAAAAGTATAATTAGTAGAGATATAAAATATAATAGAACTATTTACTATTCTTTCTAACTATAAGGTTTTGGAATACTTTATAAGCCTAAAATCTATTTTAAAGTAATAAGTTAAGTAAATAGAAGTTTTATTAGAATTTAGTTTTATTTTAAAATATTATTTAGGTTATTTAGTAAAACATCCTAATACTTTTTCTTAATAGAATTCAAATAATATAATAGAACTAAAGTTTATAATATAAGTTTTCTAGTTTCTCTAGGTTAATTATAAAGATAAGGAAAGGTTTTCCTTAGTATTTTTAGTTTATAATATATAGATAGAAGGGGGTTAGGAAGAAGCTATATAAATAAATAATAGCTACTAGTATACTACTAGTAAATTACTGGATAAGTATACTATATTCTAAAGTACTATTTTATTAATACTATAAAACTAAATAATTATAGTAATACTAGTATATAAAGTTTACCTAGAAGTTATCTATTAAGTAATAAAGATATTCCCCTTAGAAGTTTTAATATTTAGTTACTTTTACTCTATACCTAGAATAGCATCTAAGCTCTTTACTTTATATATAGATTTAACTATAAAGTTTACCTAATAATAGCATTCATACTAATATTTCCTCGTAACTAGTTAAAATAGTAATAAAATTACTTATTATTGTAGATAATTATATCCCTAGTTCTAATATTTAACCCTATAATAATAGAAGACTTTATAGTAATAATTAGAGAAAACTTTACTTAAGCTAAAACTTAGGATATATAACTAAAAGTAACTATTAAATTTATAAAGTTAAAAACCTTTATAAACCTCTTAAAAATAGAATAAAACAAAACGCCTATAAAAGCTAAGTATTCTATAATCTGTTATTCTTCTATATCTTTTGTAATAAAACTGACCTCTTCTTAAAATCTATATAACTATTTATAAAAATAAACCTATGGAATAAATATAGAGATATCTAGCTATAACTATTATAACTAAAGCTATTACTTTATTAAAATAAACCTTAATAAAATCATCCTAAGTATTATAATTAATAAGTAACTTATAGATATTCAAAAAAGGATTATCTAGTTAACTTATAACTTACTATACTAAGCTAATAATATTAAAAACTAGGTATTAATTAGGTAATACCCTAATATTAATATACTACTATAATACTAGTTACTAGATACTTTAGAATATTATAATAATCTAATTATACAAATTTTAAAAACTATTTAGCTATACTAGAAGTATCTATATCTATATAAGTATTATTTATAAATTAACTGTACTCGATTAATATATTAAAATTATTTACTAACAAAAACAAGCTAAGTCTTACTATACTTATGTAGAAAATATAAATTAAGTCGTATCAGTAGCAGAAAACCTTTATATTAGTAATATAAAGTCTTATCTTAGGGGTAAATAAAGCTTAGTAGAGGTATTAAAGTTACGGATATTGAGGTTATAATTTAAATAGAATACCTATAATTAGTAGTAATTAAACATCTTAAGATATTTAAATTATACGTAGCTGTGAAAGTGTGAAAGTGTAAAGGTGTAAAGTTATCGCGGAAGGAATTATTAGTTATTTATTATCTATAAAAGAGTTAATACAAGGTAAGTATACTAGCTACTATAGCCGCGAAAAGTTTAGCCTTAGATTAACTAGGGGCTAGCTATACTAGTTAGTAGGGGGGGATAAGAGGGCTAAAATTATACTTCAAAAGGCAATATATTTACTAATAATCATAGTAGAAAGCAAGGCATTAGCCCCTCCTAGAAATATTAATATAAATATAAATAGCTAATTATATAATAAATAATAATAGTACTTTACTTTACTAGGATTAAGTTTTAGTCCTTAAATGGAAATTATTAATAATTATAATCCTCTGAGTAGTTTATAATTCCCTAGTCTTAAGATATTTTAGTATTAATTTAATATTTATAATATTCTTATAAAACTAGTATTAGGATAATATATTAAGAGATATTAAATATTTTATATAAATATTTTATATGAATATATAATATTTACTACTACTCATATAAAAATTAATAGTATTACTAGGATGTACTATAATTCCTATTAATTCCTAATAAATTCTAGTAATAAATTTCTATTAATTTTATAATAGAACTACTATTGATTATAGAAGCGGATTTAAGGCTTTTGATAGTAATCATAAACTAGTTATTAAAATATATCTAGTTAGAAATTATAATATCTATAATAGTTCAAATTTATATAGAGAAGGTTTAGGATACCTAGTAGTAGTTCTATAATTTCCCTATATTAATTATTACTAATTATAATTTAGATTATGTTAGTATTTTCTAGATGATATTATACTAGTTAATAGGGGTATAATAATTATTATTAATATTATTTTACCTTTAGATTAATAGTAGGATAGAAAGAGTAATACCTGAGATTTAAGCTTTCTTATAAATATATATTATTTTCTTATAATTAAACTAGCTAGTTTATATTACTATTTATTAACTAGTATTAAATAATAAAGACTTTTTAGTAATTAAAAAAAGCTTCAATAGGTTTCTAAATAGGTTTAATATTATATTTACTTTATATTCCTAGATAGTAAAGTAAACTATATATTCTAATCCAAGTTAAGTTTTAGCTTTCATATTTTATCTTAAAGATAGTATTATTATAGTTTGAATAGTTATAGTATATATATAGTAATATAACAAGATAAGTATAAATTAAATATATTAGATAACTAAAAAGTTCTAGGTTAAAGATAAAGTATAGCTATTATTATATTATATTCTGAAACGTTAGCTAGATAAAAGGCTTAATTAGGTATTTTCTAAATATAAGGTTATCAATATACTAAGCTTATTAAATATTATATTAGATATCTTTATAAGTATATATTGAATAGTTTATATTAATTCTATTAAATAGGTAGCGGATAGTTTATTGCTATTCTAGTAATATATAAATATATACCCTGATCCTATCTTAGTCTTTACTAGGGAAAATAGTAAAACCTAAGAAAAATATAATATTAAAGAAATACTTATAATAAAGAATATACTAAAATAAGAATATAACTATAATATATTAGTTAAATAGAAGAGTTATGGTATTTTAATATAGGAACCTTTAGAGAACTTTATTAATAATAAAATTACTTTATAATCTAAATAATAGTATAGAGATATTAGAGAGAATAATAATTTACTACTAATTTCTTAATAGTAAACAACTATATAAATTATAAATTAAGTAATATAATAGCCTCTAAAGGGTATATATAACTAGTTACTAGATTTACCTCTAAAGTATTAAATAAATAAATTAAATAAAAAGATTATTATTATCTTATATTTCTTTATATTATAAGGGAATAGCTAAAGGCCTAGTAAGGGAAGAAGTAACAGTAAAAGGTAGGTCTCTATAAGTTATAAGACTTCAACTTAATAAGCTAACTAGTAGTAGCCATAAGAGGCTTTTATCCTATAGTAGCCTAAGGCCACCATATCACGTAATCTATATATATATAGTAATCCGATCCTAGCTATCCCAGTTCTCCGTATAAGCTATAAGGCATATCCTTACAACTATCCCCCCCTTTAAAAGCCTTAGGCCCCAAAGCCTGTAAACACCACATAGCCGCTTTTTGAAAAAAAAAGGCTTTGCTGGCTATTTACCGATTATTTGGCGATTAACAATAAAAAGGATTCTTCCCATATATATATTAACGTATAAGAGTTATCCTATACGTATATTAACGCATAGGAGTCATTTATCCCACACATATATTAACATATAAAAGTCATCCCACGCATATATTAACGCATAAGGGTTATTCATCCTATACATATATTAACATATAAGGCTCCTATTACTATATTAAGCAAACAGTACTTCCTATAAGTATATTAACCTATAAGGTTTTTCTAGTATATTAACCGGGATCTTTAAGGCTAAACCTAAGGCATCTAACCCCTTCCTATATCAGTAATATTTCCACAAAGCTTCCTATTACTAATTAGACTCATAAAACTTCTTATAGCTAATCAAGCCACCAAGGCATCAGCATACATTCACTAGTAGGCTCTTCTAGGCCTTCTTATCACATATAGCCCTAGGCTTATTATAACTCTAGAGATTCTTCTTCAACAAACCCTTAACAAAACACTCACAACAAACCCTTAAAAAATACTTTTATTATACTATATAGCCCTAGGCTTTATATAACTCTAGGGGCCTTTTAGCAAACCCTCAGCAAAGCACTCATAGTAGACACACTAGTAAGCTACTTACTTATAAAAGTACTTTTACTATACTATATAGCCCTAGGCTCTATATAGCTCTAGGTCTTCAAGCCCTCAGCAAAACACTCGCAGTAAACCCTTATAAAGTAGCCTAATCTCTAGTAAAACGTATAGAATTCGTTATAGTAACAAATAACTATAGTATAGCCCAACTTGCTATATACTTCACACGAGGGGCATTCTTTAAAGCATAACTTTTTTACTAAAAGGCTTTTAATCTCCCCACAGTATTCAGGTACCAACCCCTCAGCAGTAGTTATAGCACTCCTAACACTACTAAAACCCTTATAAAGCTATAATATCTCCCACAAATACTCAGCTACTAGAACTACTACCCTAAACACCCAATTATCAAACTTCTAGTATTATAAGTACCACTATAACCTAACCTCAAAACAATAGAAAAACATAAAAATATAAAACCTCGAAACCTCTAGCTTAAAGGTACCTAGAACCCTATAAATAGCTAACTATTTAGCGTAAAACTTTAATAAAAACTAGCCCTTATATCGGAACATATAAAATATACTATAGAAGTATAGCTCTTATAATATAGGGTCAATTAACGAACAGCAAGCAAATACTATAAAGTCAGCCCATATAGGGTCTAGTAACAGTATATAATAGTAGTTACACTACTAGGTCTATAAGCTATATACTAGCTTAGTTATAACCTACTAAATCTAGTATACTACAGAAGCTCCTAAGTATAGAGAATAGCTATCTTGAATCACTATTAGCCAATCCTCAATTTCGTATAAAGTAGTACCCTCATAAAAAAAGCTATATAGGTAACTAGGGGGCTTCGAGTAATCCTTATAATTATCATAAATCAACAGTATAGGAATCACTATACATTCACCACTAGATAGCCGAGCTAATATTATCTCCATAAAAAAAAACTGCTATTCGAGGAGGCGTATAAGTACTATATATTTAGGTAATATAGTTACTATATATTCAAGCGACATAGTTACTATATATTTAAATAACATAGTTACTATATATTCATTTGTAACCGTAGGTTCAGCAGAGTTTTTAGCGGATATTATCTAGAATACCGAGTTTTCTGCTAAGTATTCGGCGACTATTCATCATAGAGCTATTACTAAAATCCTAGCCCTACCCCTCTAAAAAGTAGAAGTTAAAGAATTATAAAGGAATAGCTTAAAGCCTAGCAAAAGAAAGAATAACAGTAAAAAGTAAATCTCTATAAATTATAAGACTTTAACTTAGTAAGCTAACTAGTAGTAGCCATAAGAGGCTTTTATCCTATAGTAGCCTAAAGCTACCATATCACGTAATCCATATACATATAGTAATCCAATCCTAGCCATCCTAGCTCTCCGTATAGGCCATGGGGTATATCCTTATATATATTTATAGAATTCTTCTTCTTTGTTATTATCTTCCCCTTCTTTTTCTTCTTTCTTATTAGGGATAGTAATAAGTAGTATTAATTTATAAGTAAAGTATTATTAGTATGGAGAAGAAATAGTAATTATATAGTAGTAGTAAATAGGTAAGTTAGTATTAATAAGGCTAAGGATATAATTATAATATTAGTAAAGTATAGTATAACTATTAGAATATATTATAGTATTTTATTATAGGAAAATTAGTATAATAGAAATAGGGAAAGAAAAGGGGAGAGACTTACTATTATTTATATAATACTATCAAGGTTAGTAAGAATTTATTTAGGGGTAAAAGTAAGATTAGAAGTAGGAATACTTTTAATATAGGAAGAAAAAGTGATAGGTATAGTAATAATATAAGTCAGGGCTACTTATTAAGTATAATAGAGTTAGTTATTATAATATTAAACTATAATAGAAAGCTCGAGTAAAAGGATAGTAGTATAGTAACTTTTAATATTACTTTTTTCTTAGGAAGTAGTAATTATTAAAGTAATAATATAATCATTAAGTATAATTAAGTAATCGACTTAATAGCTAGTAATATGTAGTTTAAGGCTAGTAGTAAAGAGGTAGGAGCTTTACTTATACTTATTTCTTAACTTTAAGTATTAGTAGTAGGATTAGCTATAGTTTAGCATATAGGGATAAGTAATACTACTCTTATTTTATTTAGAATAATAATTTTAGTAAATAGAGATAACTATATTAAGGGGCTAGTTCTTATTTCTATTAGAAATACTTTCAATAATATAACTATTATAAGTATAAGTAGTAAATTTAGAGAAAGTATAGTAGTAGGAAAGGTTATTGTTAAGAAGTCTAGAACTAGTAGTAATAGTAGTTAATATAGTCATAAATAAAATACGAGAAGGGGAAAGAAAGTAGAAACATAGTAAAATAGTAGTATTATAGTAGGTATAAAATAGAAAATTATATAAATCTAGAGAGAAGAAAGTAAAATTATATAAAGAAGGAAAAAGAGGGTTTTTATAGATTAATAGAGGGGAGAGTATAGTATAGGATTACTTAAAATAAATATAATATAAATTTTCCTATTAGTAAGATTATTTAATATTAATAGTACCTGAATTTTCTTATTAGTAGGATTATCTAATATTAGTAGTATTTGGAGGAGGTATTTTAAATAGATTTTTCTTATTAGTTAAGCTAACTTAGGTAGTTAGAAGTTATTTATATATTGTAAAACTATTAATATTATATATTATTATTATCATAGGGTAGAGGGGTAATAGGGGGTATATTATAAACCTAAGCCTTAAGGTTTATATAGGATATTACTATTAAAGCTTTATATAATTACTACTTTTATAGTCTAGTAAAGAGTTTTTACTTTAGGTATAAACTTTGTAAATTTATTATAATACTATTAAAGTACTACTAAAACATCTCTCGTAACTAGCTTCTAATATCTATATATATTTCTCTTCTTTATTTCTTTCTTTTTCTTTTCTATTTTTATACTATATATTCCGTGATAATATTATATATTACTTCTATTATTATTATATATTAGGTTTTTATTTATCATAGTAATAATATACTTACTTAATATAGTAGTTTAACGTCTAGCTAGCTTTTACCGTTTTATAGTAAGAGTAATAGGTTCGAATCCTATAATAAATAAGCGTAACTAGTAGATATATATATACCTTCTGATTTTATAAACCATATAGTAACTACTACTAGCTATATTATTAATAACTAGTAACTATTACTAACTAGCTAGTAATAGGTATTACTAGCTAGTAGTATTAGTATCACGTAACTATAATCCTATAATAAGTAACTATAATAGATATAGGCTTATACTTTCCCTTTATATATACCTTCCACATTTATCAGCTATCATTTTAACTGACTATATCCTACTACCGAAGGTTTTCTCCGTTTAATAGTTCCTTAGCTTTAGTATTATCTATAAAGTATATAAAGTAAAAGCTGAATACTAGGTATAGTTTCTTTTAAAAGGTCCCGAGGAATATATAACTTTAAATAGATTGGAGAGCTTCAATATAACTAATATAGTAATAATATTATTAATAAAAGGTTCTTTTAGCTTTAACTTAGTAATTATATATTTTGTTTTAGTTATCTTTCTTCGTTTTACCTCGATACTAAAAACCTACTCTATATTATTAGTAATTATATAACAAAGTATATTCTCTATAAAAAACAAGTAGAAGTATTATAGTATAAGTTATCTTCTTACTATACTTTCGCTATTTATATTTACTTTGATATTTCAGGTTCTATTTAAGTTATATAGTATTATTTAAGTAACCTAAAACTAGATTATAATCTTTTATTAGATATTTAAGCGAAAAGAGATAATTCCTAAATATTAAAATCAGCTACTCTATATACTTACTAAGTTATTATTAAAATAGTAGTAAGTAAGTAATATTATTCGTAACTGTTTTAAAAGTAGATTAAAGAAAAAGCTTATTATAGACTATTCTTTCTTCTAGGAGATATCTTCTATTCATAATTATATATATTCTATATATCTTATTATTATAAATCACCAAAAGTTTGCTATGTTATTACTACTAATCAATTAAATAGCTTAATATTTTAGGAATTATACCTAAAATATTTTACTATCTATTTACTATATAATACACTTGTTCCTAGAGTAATTATCTTATCATTACTCTAGAACAAATAAGAGTTTATTTCTTTAATAATCTTGATTATACTTTAGTATTTAAAAGTACTAAAGTTTCTCTTATAATAAGACTTCTTTAATTGAGTAATACGTTTTACTACTATATTACGAAATATTTAGAGTATAATATACCTTTATACTTTATTACTATTATTAGTAGTTACTTTATTTGATATAGTTCTAATATTACTATACCTTACTAAATATATATCCTAAGTTTACTATATTTTTCTAAAGATAATAATAAGAGTAATAATAAAGATAGTAATACAAACAAAGAGTTTAAAGTTATACAGAATGTTTTATAGCTTTTTAATTTACTACTAGTAATACTAACCTATCTATACTTATTAATTATATTCTATCTACTAAAATCTACTTAGTAAACCCCTAGTATTCTTTTTCTCCTAATAATATTAAAGAAAATAAGGAAAAAGAAGAAGAAGAAAAAGATAAAAAACTTCCTACTAGCAAGTATAAAACTTATAGTAATTTTATATTTACTGCTATAGCTTCTATATCTAGTAGCTACTAACCCCCTACTTAAAAGTCTACTACCCCTTAAAAAGCTATACTAACTAAGAAAACTACTATCACGAAGAAAGCTTATATTACTAAGAAAGCTATGATACTTATAATACTTATTATAACTTTAGTAATTATCTTTATTATACTTATAGTATTTATTATACTTATAATACCTATTATTCTTATTATTTTTAAAAAGAGAAGTTAGGGATATTTATATAAGAATATATTTAAGTTTTAAATATAATAACTATTATATTCTAGATATACTAGCTAATGTATTAGTAAAATAGATTAGTTTTTCTAGTTTAGGGATATACTTCTTAGAATAATCTCTAAATTGTTTGAATCATTCATAGAATTATTTCTCCCCTTTTCTCTAGGATATAATCATTAAATTCTTATCATTAATATCTAGCTAAATATTTCACTTTACATAATACTACATTATCTATTTTTCAAATTTCCAAATAGTTTTTTATATATTATTTAGGTTAATTATAGTTTTCTATATGTTATAATTTATAAATTATCCAGTTTACTTTACGAGGAAGTATCTATTATCTCCCTTTCTTTATTCTATTATAACATCCTCTACTTCTCATTCTATAAGGTTATCTTCTAATTTAAAAACAATAACTTGGCTATCAATATCTTTTTACTATTTGATTTATAATTTAAATAAAGAGATAGGGCAAATATTATATATCTAGTAATAGTATTCTAATAGATATATTTTATTTACTTATTTCCCGATCTTTTCAAGTATTAAGATTTTAATATATTCTAATATTTAATGCTTATATTTAAACTTGATATTCTCTATTAAAAACTTGATGATTATTCCTTATTCAAATACTTATAATTAGTATCTTAAACTATCTATTTTCGCTTAATATTTAATTATTATTTACTAATATTCTATTATGTAGTAATATATTTAACTAGCATAAGTAACTTATTTTATAATACTTTATATTATTAAATCCTTTCTTATTATATATTTAACTATTCTTAAGTAGAACCTATATGTTCCTTCTATTAGTAAGTATCTAGTAATACTATATTTATTATTATTATAAATAAATATGGCTTTCTTAACTAATATTATTTATATACTAAGCGAATTGCTAGTAACTATTCTAAAATAATACTTTGATATCTAATATATTTATTCTATTTAATTGTTTATCTATAAATAGTATATTATTAATAATTATTGTGTTTTATTTAATTTACTATAAGTTCCTCTTAGAATTAACTAGTTAAAAGTTTATTTCTATTAGTAATAATATTTTCTAGAATACTAAATTAATATTTCATTTCTTTATAAAGTATTATTACTAAATCTATAACTATTATCTTTTTTATTATTAGAATTAATATTATAAACTTTATAAACTTATCTACAATTACTAGGGTAGTATTATATATACTATTATTTCTAGATATATTCTCTAGTAATTCTACAATAAATTCTATACTAATTTCTGAAAATAGTTTTACCAGGATAAATAAAACTTATAATTAGTTATATAATTTATACTTTAATATTTTAGGTTTCTAGTAAGTTTAATATAATAGTACATAATCTTACATATCTATTATTATACTATTTTAATAGAAGTTCTATTTCATAAAATTATAGGTTTTATTAGTATTTATATGATTTATTCTATTTTTATTATAATATAAGTAAATACTTTTTTACTTTAGGGATTCTATATCTAGTATAAGTAGTTTTCTTTAAAGGAAAACTATTCTTTCTATATTTATTAAATACTCTTTGTATTTACTAGCTATTTTCTACGTTTTCTCTATATATACCTAATAATTGTTATTATAAATCTATAATTCTTGAATAATTTATTTAATATTCCTAGAATCCGCTATAGAATATACTATTTTAATTTTTATAAAACTGCTTATTACTAAATGTTAAATATATTATACTAGAATAATAATCTTAATTCTTTATAAGTTCTTACTATTTAGTAGTATTTACTAAATATTTTCTATTCTCCTATATATATTTTTACTATAACTAATTATAGTTATAATTATTACTATTCTTCTAGTATTCTTTAGTAAAGTAGTATGTTAGTACAATTAACTAATTTCTATTTCTAAGTCAAGCTTCTATACTAAAGTATCTTTCCTATATTTATGTTATTTAAGTAAAAGCTTTTACTAATTCTAAGCTCATTTTAATTTTGGTAACCTTTAAGTAAGTATGTATGATTTATAACTTAATAAATTATAACTTATTAATAAAGTTAGTAATATATTATAGTATTCTACTTCTTTTTTAATATAGTTTAGCTATCTTAATAAACTATTTACTAGATTAGTAATTCTAAGCTAGTACTATAGATTAAAGTGTAATATTAAAAGCTTATAAATCTAGTACATAAGCTTCCCTAAAAGTTCTATATTAGTACTATTATAATACGTCTTAAAATTTAATAATTTATTAAGATTATAAATTTCTTTAAATATCATATTAAATAATATCCCTAATAGTTAAAACCTTTAATAATAACTAATAGTTCGTATTAGCTTAAAATATATTTCTATTTTACTTTACTAAGTTTCTTTAAATAGAAAATAACTAATTACTACTAGCTTTCTATTTTTTATAATAGAATACCTAAAATTACTTATTATAATACAGCTATTTCTATTTTAATTTCCTTAATAAGATCCTAGTACTAGAGAATATTACTAATTAAAAAATATTTCATAATACTAGGAATATAGATTTGGCAGTTTCTAGTTATAAGAAAACCGTTTTCTCTATTCTTTTTCAAAACAAATATTATAAATAAGATTATAATTCTAAAGTAATTAGTAATGAATTTCTAGTAGAAATTATAGAAACCTAAAAGTACCTAAAATTCCTTAAATACTTCTAATAGTCTCTATTTAGGAATAACTTGGCCTTTCCTTATGTTTCTTTTAATATTTTTCTATATAATTATATATTCTGAAACTTATTATATTTATATAGAATATATAATTAAAGAACTTAGTAAAACAATATATTTTATTTATTTCAAAAAGTATTTATAATAGTATTTTAATATAGCTTTCTCTAATATTTATTATATATACTATAATATTCTATACATATATTATATAGTATATATTAGTTAAACTAGTAAATATATAGTTAATATATACTTAGCAAATTACTAGTATATTAATAAGACTAACTAGTATTACTATATATTCATAATAATTATGCTATATCCTTAATACTATTTTCTACTAATCTTCGAACCTAATCTCAATATAATAATAAGTATATTTAAAATTAATGTCTAAAATCTATATTACTTCTTTAAATCTATATAAGAATTTACTAATAAATAGTAATAAGTAGTAGTTCGTAATTATAATCTTATTAAAACTTCTATAATTAATATATTAATCTAAAAAGTTATCTTTCGTTAGCATAAAAGAGATTAGTATACTTATCTTACTTATAAATAACTATATATATCTATTTAATAAGTTTTCTATAATATATATCTTTAATTCTTCTAATTACTACTTATTTAGTATATACAAAAACTTATAAAAGAATTTCTTATTTAGCTCTAAGTTAATAATATATTTAACATCTTTAAAAACTAGTATTTAATTTATTATAACTTTATTAAATTCCTACTTGATATAGTAGTTTAACGTCTAGCTAGCTCTTACTATTATAGTAGGAGTAGTAGGTTCGAATCCTGCGGCGGGTAAGCGTGACCGGTAAGTATATATATACTTGCCGATTACGTAAACTATATAGTAACTACTACTAGCTACTAGTACCTACTAATAGCTATTAATAGCTAGTAATAGTTAATATTAGTAGCTAGCAACTACTAATATTAATAGCTAGTATTAATAGCTAGTAATAGGTGCTACTAGCTAGCTAGTATCTAGTATTATATAACTACGATCCTTAAAGAGTAACTATAACGGATAGGCCTATACTTTCCCTATTCTATCAACTATTATATTAACTAACTACGTTTACTACTTGAGGTTTCCTCCGTTTAAATAGTTCCTCAATACTAGTAGTATCTATAGGGTAAATGAGGCAAGAGCCGATAACTAGGTATAACTACTTTTAAAAGGTCCCGGAGAAGTATATAACTTTAAATAGATCAGAAACCTTTAATACAACCACTATAACTTTATTAAATATTTCTTATTTACTTATAAATTCCCTAAAGATATTTATAATTATAATAACTTTATTTATTTCCTTAAAAACCTCTATAGAAACCTTAAAGCTATTATTTATTTTACTAATATATAATACATAAGTAGTCTTATTATTCTTAATGATTCTTTAAATAAATACTTCTAGTTTAGTAATAGATATTTATTTATAGTACTAGGTATTTATCTAGGTATTTATTATTATACTTCTTTAGTTTATAAAATACTATCTTAATAAAAAAAACTAATATATTGTTCTAGCTAGTAAATACTAGTAAATAGTTAGTATAATTTCTATAGGTAGCTATTTAAGTTTATAAGAAAACATATCAACTAGTAATATTTCCTAGGTTCCAATACTAAACTATTAATTCTTTTCAAAATAAATATAATTACTTTAATTAAGACTAATCTTAATAATATAACTAGTTATTTATTTATACAGTCTATTTATAAGTATAAATCTATATTTATTACTACTTCTTTCTCTTTAGTATTCTAGAGAATAATTACTAAGGTTTTAGTTATTTTCTCTATAAAGACTAATTCTTTAGGTAGTATAAAGACTATTAGTTCTATCTCTATAATTAACTTTTTCCCTATATCTTTTTAATATCAAAACTGGTATTAATAGCTCAGACTAAAAAATAAAAACTAATAGTATTCTATTCTTAGTTACTTAATTGAAGTAATATTGAAAGTCTTTGATCTATTTAATTATATACTTCTCAGGAACCCTTTAAAGAAAACTATACCTAGTAGTTAGCTCTTACCTTATTTACCCTATAGATACTACTAGTTCCGAGGAACTATAGAAACTATAGAGGAAACCTTAAGTAGTAAGATATAGTTAGTTGATATAATAGTTAATAAATATAGAAAGTATAGTATAAAGGGAAAGTATAGGCCTATATTCGTTATAGTTACTCTTTAAGGATTATAGTTATATAATACTAATACTACCTAGCTAGTAGTACTTATTACTAGCCGCTATTAATAGTTACTAGATATTAATAGCTAGTAGCGGCAAGTACTAATAGCTAGTAGCGGTTATTATATAGTTTACGTAATCGGAAAACATATATATACCTACTAGTCACGTTTACTTACTATAAGATTCGAACCTATTACTCTTACTATAATAGTAAGAGCTAGCTAGACGTTAAACTACTACGTTAAGCGGGATTATATTTATATAGAAATTATAAATTAGTTTATATTAGTAGTCGGGAATTTGTAAATAAATAGTATAAAGTTTTATTTCAGGAATAGGTAAAATTTAGTCTAGGGGATATTTAAATTATAGATATCAATATCATAATAAATATTTAAATAGAGTATTTATAGTAAGTAGTAGTTAAATATCTTAAGATATTTAAATTATGTATAGTTATAAGGGTATAAGGGTATAAAAATATAAAAGTATAAGGTTGTTGTAGAAAGACTTATTAATTATTTATTATTAATAAAAAGGTTTATATAAGGTAAGTATACTAGTTATAGCTATAAAGGGCTTAGTTTTAGATTAACTAGGGGCTCGTTATAATAGTTAGTAGGGGGTAGGAGACCTGAAGTTGTAGTTTAGAAGGTAATATATCTATTAATCGTTGTAGTAGAGAGTGAGCTGTTGGCCTTTCCTCTTAGTTTAATATATTAATTTAAAATATGATTTAATTTCTTATATACTATGTAAAAATAATAACCTTCTATTGATAATACTACTATATTTCCTAAGTATTTTTAATAGTAAATTAACTATTTTAATTATAGTTTCAACTTTATACTACTTAATCTTTCTGGGTATATTTCTATATAATTATTAATAGTTAACTTACTAATAATACTAATTTCCTATCTTAAGTAGGATTTATAATAATCTTAGACTAGGAAATAATGATTAATAATAGTTAGCTTAACTTCTATAGTAATCCTATAAACTATTCTTCTATTACAAATAAAAAAGTAAATAGAAATATACTTATTTTAGAGATTTATATTATAATAAATAGTATAGACCTTACTTATATTATGGCTATATTACTTAAACAGAACCCTAAAATACCAGGATTTCCCTCGAATTCTAACTATTATATATACTAATTTATATTTACTTTATAAGTGTCTTACAAAACTTAGTACTACTAAAGAGAAATACTTAATAATTAATATTATTTAATTATGTTGATTCTTTACTTATAATAGTATCTAAGCTCTTTATCCTATATATAGATTCAACTATAGGTTTTACCTAATAATAGCATTTATACTAATAGTAGCTTAGAACTAGTTAAAATAGTAATCAAAGTACTTATTATTATAAATAATTATACCCCTAGTTCTAATACTTAACCCTATAATAATAGAAGACTTCGTAGTGATAATCTATATACAAAAGCTTATTAAAGCTAAGACTTAACATATATAGCTAAAAGAACTGTAAAAGTCATAAAGTAAAAAAGTTTTTCAAATCTCTTAAAAATAGGATAAAATAGAATACCTATAGAAACTAGGTATTTTATAACCTATTACTCTTCTATATCTTTAATACAAACTTCAAAGTACTCTCGAAATACATATAACTACTTATAAAAAGAGAAATATAAAACAAATAAAGTATTATTCACCTATAACCTCTATAACTAAAATTATTAGTTTATTAGGTTAGGCTTTAATAAAACTATCCTAGAAGCTATAATTAATAAATAACCTATAAATATTCAAAAACTTATTAGTTAATTATCTTATAAATTACTATACCCCACCAAAACATTCAGAAACTAGGTATTAATTAAATGATACTATAATATTAATACACTATTATAATACTCATTACCAGATACCTTACAATATTATAGTAGTACAATTAAAGGGGGGTTTTAAAAACTATCAAGCTATACTAGAAATATCCATATCTATATAAATATTATTTTTATACTAGTTATACTTAATATTCTAAGATTCTTTACTAATAAGAGTAAGCTAAATCTTACTATACTTATATAGAAATTATGAATTAACTCGTATTAGTAATAGAGAACTTTTATATTAATAGTATAAAATCTTATCTTAGAGATAAAGAAAGTTTAATCTAGAAGATATTAAGGTTATAGATTTCAAAATTATAATAACTATCTAAAGAGAATAAAGTTAGTAGTAGTTGAATATCTCGAGATATTTAGATTATAATTTAATAGCTATAAAAGTGTGAAAGTATAAAGATATAAAGTTATTATAGAAAGAGTTAATAATTATTTATTATCGAAAGAATTAATACGGAGTAAGTATACTAACTATCATAGCTATAAAAGGTTTAGCTCTAGATTAACTAGGAACTAATTATAGTAATTAGTAGAGGGGTAGGAAAACTAAAGTTATACTTTAGGGGGTAATATATCTACTAATAGTTAGAGTAGAAGATAAGCTATTAGTTTCTCTTATAACTAATCTTATAATATTAGAATAGTTATATAAATAATATAAATTCTATTTAGTTACTTTTATTCTATACTTAGAATAGTATCTAAGTTCTTTACTTTATATATAGATTTAACTACAAACTTTACCTAATAATAGCATTTATACTAATACTAGCTCGTAACTAGTTAAAATAGTAGTGAAATTACTTATTATTATAGGTAATTATATTTCTAGTTCTAATATTTAACCTTATAATAATAGAAGACTTTATAGTAATAGTTAGGGAAAGCTTTATTAAGACTAGGGCTTAATATATATAGTTAAAAGTAACTACTAAAGTTATAAGGTTGAGAATTTTTGTGAATTTCTTAAAAATAGAATAAAATAGAGTATTAAAAGCTAGGTGTTCTGTGATCTATTATTTTTCTATATCTTTTATAATAGAACTAAAATCTCCTCGAAATCTATATAGCTACTTATAAAAAAAGAAGTATAAAATAAGTATAGAAATATCTAGTTATAACTATTATAACTAAAATTATTACTTTATTAAAATAAACCTTTATAAAATTATCCTAAATACTATAATTAATAAGTAACTTATAAATATTTAAAAGAAGATTATTTAGCTAACTTATAACTTACTATATTAAGCTAATAATATTAAAAACTAGGTATTAATTAAATAATACCTTAATATTAATATACTACTATAATACTAGTTATTAGATATTTTAGAATATTATAGTAATATAATTATAGAAGTTTTAAAAGTTATCTAGCTATACTAGGAGTATTTATATCTATATAAATATTATTTACAAATTAGCTATTAGTTATAATTAATTAATATATTAAAATTATTTACTAATCAGAGTAAACTAAATCTTATTATATTTATATAGAGATTATAAATTAGCTTATATTAGTAGTAGAGAACTTTTGTATTTAGAGTATAAAGTCTCGTTTTAGGGGTAGGTAAGGTTTAGTCTAGGGGATATTAAGGTTATAGATATTAAGGTTATAATAAATATTTGAATAGAGTACTTATAGTTAGTAGTAATTGAATATTTTGAGATATTTGAATTATGCGTGGAATAATAAATATTTGAATAGAGTACTTATAGTTAGTAGTAATTGAATATTTTGAGATATTTGAATTGTATATTAATAGTTATAAGGGCGTGAGGGTATAAGGGTATGAGGGTATAAGGGTATGAGGTTGTTGCGGAAGGAGTTGTTAGTTATTTGTTGTTGAAAAGGTTAATACGGGGCGGGTATGCTAGCTATAGCCGCGAGGGGTTCAGCTCTATAATATAAATTCTATAAAATATAATTTAGTTACTTTTACTCTATCTCTAGAATAGTATTTAAGCTCTTTACTTTATAAATAGATTTAACTATAAACTTTATTTTATAATAATATTTATACTAATACTAACTTATAACTAGGTGGAATAGTAATAAACTTACTTATTATTATAAATAATTATACTTCTGGTTCTAATCTTTAACCTTATAGTAATAGAAAACTTTATCGTAATAATCTATATCAAAAAAGCTTTATCTAAACTAGAGTTTAGTATATATAACTAAAAGTTACTACTAGAGTTATTATTACAAAATAAGCAGTAATAAGTACTCGGTACTGTCTTTTATAGCTAAGGTAAGCTATTTATTAGTCTATGATTAGCTAAAAGTAGTTTATTTATAATAAATAATGATATATGAGGAAAGAAGGCCCCTACGTATAACTGCTATTTATAGGTTTTTATAGTAATAGGAAAGCTAATTATATAGCTATATATTACTTATATAATCCCCAGATACTATTCTATAACAATTACTCCTAATTAAAAAAAGAAGCTATACTTTATAGTCCTACTTTCTATTCATTTAGTTTAAATCATCGTATTCTAAGTAATTACTACTACTATTACTAATACTTACTATATTATTATTACTAATATAATTATCAGGAGTATAGTTATTACTATAATTATCAGGCATATTACTAACATAATTATCAAACACATTATAGTTACTAGTACTTACCTCGTTAACATTACTATTTTCAGGAGTATTAGAAATATAATTATCAGAATTTTCAGAATCATATACCTTATTAGTATAAGTAGGTCTTAGGCTATTATCGTTTTTATTAGTATCATTATCATCATTATTATCAATCCACTCTTTTAGAGAATAAATACTAATACTACTAGTACTAGTACTACTCTTATTATATATAGATACGTAACTACCCCGTATTCGTATAGTTATTATAGATAATATAGAAGTATAACTACTACTATTATTATTAGAAACAACATAACTACTATAAACGTTACGCGTCGACGATATTAATTACTATAGTAGTTACTATAGTTAATAGATAACAACATTATTATAATTACCCTACTTTTAAGCTGAGGTCTATATACTAATCTAGCTTATCTAATTAGTCCGATTCGTAATCAGATGAAAATAACGTATTTAATAAGAAAGAATTAAGGAAAATAGTTATTTTTAAGCCTAAAGCTCTAGTTATTTTTGAGCTTGAAATAGCTCCTACCTCCCCAAACTAATAGAAAGGAGTTCTATAAATAAAACATATAAGGCAATTACTACCCTCCTTAATAATAGAGTAACTCTTACCTTATAGTACTTTTAGTAATAACGACGTGATTTAACTATAGCCTCGTAACTTATTACGGATTTTTTAGCCTAGTAGCCTCGTTATTTTACGGGTTAAAGCTATAGCTTCATTACTAAAACGGTTATTAATTATACTACTATTTATTACAAAATAAGTAGTAACAAGTAGTCAGTACTACCTTCTGTAGCTAAGGCAAACTATTTATTAGTCCGTAATTAGCTAAAAATAGTTTATTTGTAATAAATTAACATATATTAGGAACGAAAGCCCCTATGCGTAACTGCTATTTACGGGTTTTTATAATAACGGGAAAGCTAATTATATAGCTATATACTACTTATGTAATCCCCAGATACTATTCTATAACAATTATAAAGCTAAGAACTTAAATAAGTTTCTTAAAAATAGAATAAAATAGAATATTTATAAAAACTAAATACTCTATAATCTATTACTCCTCTATATTAAAACTTTAATAGTCAAACTAATATTTCCTCAAATTCTTTATAATTACTTATAAAAAAGAACTATAGAATAAGTATAGAGATATCTAATTATATTTATTATACTTTAAACTATTATTTTATTCAAAACAGCTTTAATAAAATTATTTTAAGTTCTATAATTAATAAGTAAATTATAGATATTTAAAAGAATATTATCTAGTTAATCTATAATTTACTATTCTAAACAAAGAATATTATAGACTAAGTATAAATTAAATAATATATGTAGTTAGATTAAAGGTCTTTAATCTATTTAAAGTTATATACTTCTCGGGAACCCTATAAAAGAAGCTATACCTAGTAGTCAGCTCTTGCCTCTTATACCTACTAGATACTACTAGTTCTGAGGAACTATTTAAACGGAGAAAACCTCAAGCAGCAACGATATAGTTAGTTAATATAATAGCTAATAAATAGAAAGTATATATATACCTATATCTATTATAGTTACCTTTTAAGGATTATAGTTATATAATACTAGATACTAGCTAGCTAGTAACGCCTATTGCTAGCTATTAATAGTTAGTACTAAGGAACTATTTAAACGGAGAAAACCTTAAGTAGTAAATATAGTTAGTTAATATAATAGCTAATAAATAGAAAGTATATATATACCTATATCTATTATAGTTACTTATTATAAGATTATAGTTATATAATACTAATACCAGCTAGCTAGCAGTATTTATTACTAGCTATTAAGAGTTACTAGCTATTAATAGCTATTAGTAGGCGCGAATAGCTAGTAGCGGTTACTATATAGTTTACGTAATCGGAAAGTATATATATACGTACTTACCAGTCACACTTGCCCGCCGCAGGATTTGAACCTACTACTCTTACCGTAATAGTAAAAGCTAGCCAGATATTAAACTACTATATCAAGTAAGTATATAAATTAAATAATACTTTAGAAGTAGTATATTATTATAATACTAGTTATTTGATATTATAGGGTATTAGAGTAAAATAATTGTAGAAATTTTAAAAGCTATCTAGTTATACTAATAGTATTTAGATTTATATAAGTATTATTTATATATTAGCTATATATAATATAATAAGAATATTCATTAAAAGGAGTATGCTGAGTTTTACTATATCTATATAGCAATTATTAGTTAGTTTATATTAGTAGTAGAAAACTTCTATATTAGTAGTATAATGTCTCGTCTTAGAAGTAAGTATAGTTTAGTTTAAGAGATATTAAAGTTATAGATATTAAAGTTATAATAATTATTCAAATATAATATTTATAATTAGTAACAATTAAACATCTTAAGATCATTAAATTATATATAATTATAAAAGTATAAAAGTATAAAAGTATAAGGATATAAGGTTATTATAAAAAGAGTTATTAGTTATTTATTCTTTCTAAAAAGATTAATATAAGGTAAGTATACTAGCTATTATAGCTACGAGGGGTTTAGCTTTCGATTAATTAGGGGCTAGTAATAGTTATGAGTTAGGGGTAAGAAAGCTGAAATTATACTTTAAGGGGTAATATATCTACTAATAGTTATAGTATAGAGTAAGCAATTAGCTTTTCCCCTATAAAATATAATAGATTAATAGAAATAATAATATTACTAATACCTTTATAAGAAATACTCTAAATTACATTTTTGACAAGCATACCCATTTAAACTATTTAAATAGAAAAGTAGAAAAATAAGTTATTCAAGTAGAATGGATAAAAAGAAGATTTAGAAATTATTATGTAAGAGGTAAAAAAGATTATTTTTAGTATTATTTTATAATAGTAGTTATATTAAAGGTATTTGATCTATTTAAAGTTACATACTTCTCCGGGACCCTTTACAAGTAGTTATACCTAGTAATTAGCTCTTACCTTATATACCTTATAGATTATACTAGTTCTAAAGAACTAGTTAAATAGAGAAAACTTTAAATAATACGGTTAATTAAATATAATAGCTGATAAATATAGAAAATCTATTATAAAAAGAAAGTATAGGCATATATCTATCGTAATTACTCTTTATAGGATTATAATAAATTATTATATAATACCTATTACTAGCTAGTAATACCTATTATTAAGCTAATACTAAAGTACTAGTAATAAGTCAAGGAAATGATATAACTATTAACTATAGAAGAATAGAGAGCTTAAAGTAATATCTGAAAATATTACTAGTATTAGTAGAAATAATAATAATAATAAGAACTTCGGATTCGATAGAAATAGGAAACTTTACTGTTTATATAACTAAAATAGAATTTATTTTATAAAAGTTAACTTTACATTATATAGAATATTTAAAGCTCTAAAATACAAAGGCTACTGAAGCTTAAATATCAAATGTTCTGATATTTAAGTTTAACTAATTTAAGGTTTAATTAATATAGACTAAAAAACCTAAACTCTAAGAACTAGTTATCTATAGTAATTAGAAAATATAGAGTTATAAGAATATTTAGAGATTATTTAAGCCTTTTAATACTTTTTATATCAAGAAATAGAATATGGAGTAAATAATAGACTTAGCTATAATTCTAAATAGAGTAATAGATTTAGCTATAATTCTAATATCTCCCTATAAGGTATATGAAAGATATAATCTTTCAATAGCTTAGAAAAGTTAAAAAATAAAATAGAAACTCTAGAAACTAAATAGAAAAAAACTAGAAAAAATAGAATATAATTAAAAGAACCTGAAACTTTATAGAAAGTTTAAAGGAAAAGATTAAAATAAAATAAAGAAAGATCTAAAAAACCTAAAACTTTTAAAGAAGTTTAAAGGAAAGGATTAATCTTTGAAAAAGAGTTGATTTAACCTATTTTCCTTATAAGAAAGAAGAATATTTTGAAAGTCATTCTTGAAAATTCTCTTAATAATATTATTAACTTTAACTCGCCTTAAAAGCTTAGTTAAAAAATCAGTAATA
>RYZW01000617.1:6092-18700 GCA_004367215.1 Colletotrichum trifolii
CTTAATAGTTTTTTAAACCTCTATAATTATATTACTATAATACTCTAAAGTATCTAGTAACTAGTATTATAGTAATATATTAATATTAAAGTATTACCTAGTTAATACTTAGTCTTTAATATTATTAATTTAGTATAGTAAATTATTGGTTAACTAGATAATCGTTTTTTAAATATTTATAAACTACTTATTAATTATAGTACTTAGAATAATTTTATTAAAGCCTATTTCAATAAAGTAATAGCTTTAGTTATAATAGTTATAACTAGATACTTCTATACTTATTCTATAGTTTTGTTTATAAGTAGTTATATAGATTTCGAGGAGATTTTAGTTCTATTATAAAAGATATAGAAGAGTAATAGATTATAGAATACCTAGTTTTTATAAGTATTCTATTTTATTCTATTTTTAAGAAATTTATAAAAGTTTTTAACCATAAGTAGTTATATAGATTTCGAGAAGACTTTAGTTCTATCATAAAAAATATAGAAAAGTAATAGATTAAAGAATACTTAGTTTTTATAAGTATTTTATTTTATTCTATTTCTAAGAAGTTTATAAAAATTATTAACTTTACGATTTTAGTAGTTACTTTTAGCTATATAAATTAAGCCTTAATCTCGATAAAGCTTTCCCTATATAGACTATTATTATGAGGATTTCTATTACTATAAAGTTAAATGTCGGAACTAGGGGTATAATTATCTACGATAATAGGTAATTTCATTACTATTTTAACTAGTTGCGAGCTAGTATTAGTATAAATATTATTATTAGGTAAAATTTATAGTTAAATCTATATATAGGGTAAAGAGCTTAGATACTATTCTAGGTATAGAGTAAAAGTAACTAAACTATTCAAAAGAATATTAATAAAGAGTAGTTTTTATTTCAGAGAAAATACTTATAATATTTATAGAGTTATATTATAATCCTATTAGAATTATATAAAAATATCTTAGAAAGCTTAGGTTTTATTTTCTACTAAATTAATTTATTATTAGTCTATAAGAACCCCTATTAAAAGTTCTAGAATAATAATATCTACTATTATCTTTTACTATCTTCTTATCAGGGCACGCTAGTAGCCCCCAGTAAGGCTACTACTTAGTTATCCATAAAGAGGGGTATTTAGGCTACGATAGCTGGGATCCTAGGTAAAAGGGTTAGATTCGAATATATCAACAACCTTATACCTACATTTACCCCCTATATAGATCCATCACTTAAATACTATACCTATTCCTAATATATTCGAATCTCTACCTAACTATTAGGGGTTTCAACTAGTAGGTTATATAGGGGGCACTAGTACGCTAGAAATAACAGTTTTAGAAGTAACGATCTCAACATACAGGATATCTATATAACTATACTATTAATACTATCATAAGAGAGGTATACTAGGGGGGTACTAGTATACCCCAGTATAGTAGAAGCGATAATTTCGATACGCGCGCGATACCTATAAGGCTATACTATTAAGGCTATTACTAGAGAAGTATATAAAAGGCCCTAGTATAGCACTAGTATACTAGAGGTAACAAGAAATACTAGAGAGGCAAAAATATAGTAAAAATGATAATTTCAATATACGCGATACCTATACAGCTATACTATTAATACTATTACTAGAAAGGCACTAGTACCACACCAGTACAGCAGAGGCAACAATTCCACTATACAACATTTACAAAGCTACGATAACAGCCTACCCCTATAAGACTACTACACAAAGCTACAGAAGCTATCACAAGAAAAGCATACTAGAGAAGCCCCAGCACGGCACAAGTGCAGCAGAAGCGACGATTCCGATATATGACAATTACGAAACTACCACATAAGACTACCAAGCGACGATTTCGATATATATCTCTTACGAGGCTACTATAACAAGGCTGCTACAAGAGAAATATACAAGGGATACGCACTAGTACAGTACCAGTACAACAGAGGCGACAATTCCGATATACGCGTTTACGAAGCTACTATAACAAGGCTATTACAAGAAAACCATACTAGGGGGTTACTAGCTACTATAACAAGTCCATTACAAGAGAAGCATACGAGGGACGCTAGCTGCTACAACGAGGCTACCACCATAAGATTACACGAGGCTACAGAGGCTTCACAAGAGAGCATACTAGAGAGGCCCTAATAAGGCATAAACGACAATTTCGACATACGTAATACACGAAGCTATAGTAAAGCCATCACAAAAGAAGCTACTACGAGGCTAGTATAAGAAACGCGTACGAGGGGTACTAGTATAGCACCAGGTAAGTAGACGTTTTCAAAAGCTTCGTACTATACAGGCAACTATAAAACATTCAGAGAAACTATAATCATAGCAGATAAAAGTCCCTATAGCTAGGAACGAGGAAGAAGCCCTTCTAGTATCTCTATAGCTAAAGAAAACCAGCTACTTTATATAGGGGCTTTAAGTTAACTAAAATATAGCTATAGTTAGAATATATCTTAGGAAGCTAATATTAACTAAGACCCCTAATATCAGGAAGCCGAGATATAAAACCCAGAATAGACACCTAGGTCCTAACTAAAGAGGGGTACTAGGGGCCTAGTATCCTAATAATAAAGACTAGGGGGTCAGCTAGAGGCTAGTACTCTAGGCCTTTATATTACCCGAACTTCTACAGTCCCCTAAACTATAGAGTTTCGAGATATAGGAGAACTAGGGCTGAATAGCGGGGTACTAGTTCTGAGATAGGAAGCTATAAAAGCATAGCCTCTAAAAAGAGAAATAATAGTTACTAAGAAACCTAGTAACTGCACAAGACCAGGAAGCTACAAAGGCTACTAGGAAGCCATAAAAGCTACCAGGAAGCTACAAGGGCTACCAGGAAGCCACGAGGCTATAAAGCATAGCAGCTATTTATTACTAATAGTTAATAGAGAAACCGCAAACCCTATAATTTTTATAAGGGACTCAGGTATTAACAGAGGCATACCAGGGGGGTAATAGTATAACTATAGCATACCAGAAAGTCAATAGCAATAGCAATAGCATATAAGAAACTAGTAGCATATAAGAAGCTAATAGTATATAAGAAGTCAGTGATATACTAGAAACTACGTCAACAGGATTACCAGAAGAGCAACGGAGTAGTAGTAGTAATAGCAACGAAGGTTAGTAATAGGGGCTAGTAATAATAAGGGTCTATAGCAACAAGAAGCTATAACGTAGCTTCAAATTAATAAGGGGAATCACTAGAGGGGTAGTAGTAATAGTATATAAAAAGCTATAATAATAATATATGAAAAGCCAGTAGTATACAAGAAACCAACAGCATACAAAAAGCTAGCAGCATACCAGAAACTATATTAACGAGAGTCTATAGTAATAAAAAACCCGTAACTTACCAGAAACTATATTAATAAGAAATTTCAGTAATAAGGGGCTAGTAGTAAACAAGAGTCTATAGTAACAAAAAGCTATAGTATAGATTTAAGCGAGAAGGGGATTACTAGTAAAGCACTAATACAACACTAGAGGGATAGTAGTATATAGCATATAGCATAACTTCAAGTTAATAAAGGGATCACTAGAAAAATAATAAATTAAAAAACCTCTAAGAGACTCTATAAACAGTACTACTCTTCCTACTATAGGGGTAGAGGTTTAATAAAAATACTAGGGGTCTATTTAGAATATAAGGAATAGTAGAGGGCTAGTAAGAAGGCTAGGATATATACTATAAAGGGTTGAGATCTAGGAATAGCTTCATTCGAGCTGCGAAACTATAAAAGTATAGTTTATAAAAAGGGGGAATATATCAAGGTATACTAGTAGCCCCCAGCAAAGCTACTGCTTAGTCATCCGTAAAGAGGGGTATTTAAGCTACGATAACTAGGATCCTAGGTAAAGGGGTTAGATTCGAATATATCAACAACCTTATACCTATATTTATTCCCTGTATAGATCTATCACTTAGATACCATACCCATCCCTAACACTTCTATTTTATATTATTATCTATTATTTACTATTAAATTAAACCTAAGTAGGAAGTTTATTAATATTAGAGACTAGTTATGAGAAATACCTTCGTAGTACTTTTATAGTATTATAATAAACTTAAAAGGTTTATATTTAAAGTGAAAACTCTTTACTAGATTATAGAGGTAGTAGTTATATAAAGCCTTAATAGTAATATCCTATATAAGCCTTAGAACCTAGGTCTATAATAAATAATTTATTTTAACTATAATCCTAGCTCTCTTCTAATAGAAGAATATAATAATATAACTTTAAAAATATTATTTAAACTTATACTTAAACTAAAAAAGAACTTACAGGATATATTATAATTGATTTACTTTCTTACTTGAAGGGGTAATACTTTCTAGAATCTATAAAAACTATTATAGAACTATTATATAACTTTACTAAAACTAGTACTTACTAGTATATAATTTACTCTAAGTACTATAAAAAGTAATTAAAAATAAGATATATTAATATATAACTTATACTTCTTTATCTTATACTATACTAATAATACTTTTAGCTTGATAAATATATAAATAAATAATACTTTTAATTTTTCTAATACTATTTTCTTATATTGTAAGAATAAAGAGTTCTGAAAAACCTTATTTAAAATAAAGCATAAAACTACCTTTACGAAAACTATTTTTCTTATATTTAATAGAAATATCTTAAATTTTAATATAATAATCTTTACTTATACTAAATATACCTGCTTGACGTAGTAGTTTAACGTCTAGCTAGCTCTTGGTGTCACGGTAAAAGTAGTAGGTTCGAATCCTACGGCGGGTAAATACGACTAGTAGGCATATATATATATATTTTCCGATTACGTAAACTATATAGTAACCGCTACTAGTTATTAGCTCTTGCTACTTACTATTAATAGCTATAGTAACTATTAATAGCTGGCGACAAGTGTCGTCGGCTAGCTAGTATCTAGTATTACGTGATTACGATCCTTAAAGAGTAATTGCGATAGATAGGCTTATACCTTCCCTATTTATCACCTATCGTATTAACTAACTACGTTTACTACCTAAGGTTTCCTCTATTTAAATAGTTCCTCAGCACTAGTAGTATCTATAGGGTAAATGAGGCAAGAGCTAATAACTAGGTATAACTACTTTTAAAAGGTCCCGGAGAGGTATATGACTTTAAATAGATCAGAGACCTTTAATACAACTACTATACTTATACTAAATATATTAAAAGTAAAAGTTAGTACTTTTTAATATATATACTATACTTAAAATATTTAAGATAATATATATTAAATAATATATATATATAATTATAAGAATATAGCTAAAAGTTTCAATTAGGAAAAGTTTAGATATATAAGTAAAGTCTCTATTAGTATATAGACTATTATTTAAAAGATCTAAGTTATAATCTTTCTACTAAAAACTCTTCTAATACTTAACTAGCTAATTACTAGGTATATTATATAATTTATTTATTATATTTTTATAATTATCCTTCTTCCTAAGAATTTTAATCCTTGAAATTATAGTTATATATTTTTAATATCTATTATAAAACTTATACTATATTACTAACTAGTTATTATATATAGTATATAATTATTTATTCCTAATATCCCTTGAAAAACTTATATTATATTACTAACTTTCTATTATATATAATCTTTTCTTTAATACTAGTAATTATTTCATTATAATACTATTATCTATTTTACTAATCTCTTATAGTCTGAATAATAGAATTTATTATTATTAATAGTATTACTAGGTTTTTATTTACTTTTTCTACTATTTATAAATATATTTATTATCATTTTAGTAATATATTATTATTCTTAATTTTATAGTACTTATTTATTAAGAATAGTCTTTCGAAATCTACTATAGTCTTTTATAAGATTCTACTATATATTTAGCAGATATTATTTATTCTCTTATATATATATTTTATTATGTTTCTATTTTTCGTTTATATAGTACTTTATTCCTAGATATTCTTTTATATTTACTATTCAGTTTATTATTACTTCTTTTCTCTATATATATTTTTCTTTTTTTATCTTTTATTTCGTTTTTATTATCTTTACACTATATATTCCGCGATAATATTATAGATTACTTCTTTTACTACTATATTTTATTCCTTTATTTATAATAGTAATAATATTAGGAGGAGCTAATAGCTTACTCTCTACTACGACTATTAGTAGATATATTACCCCATGAAATATAACTTTAATATTAATAAGGGAGGGGCCGATAGCTCGCTCTCTACTACAACTATTAGTAGATATATTACCCCCTAAAGTATAACTTTAGCCCTCCTACCCCCCCTACTAACTATTATAGCTAGCCCCTAGTTAATCCGGGGCCGAACCCCTTATAACTATAATAGCTAATATACTTGCCCTATATTAACCATTCTTTAGATAATAAATAACTAATAACTCCTTCCGCGATAACCTTATACTCTTATACCTTTACGCCCTCATAGCTATATATAATTTAAATATCTCGAGATATTTAATTACTACTTACTATAAGGACTCTATTCGAATATTTATCATAACCTTTATATCTATAACTTTAATATCCCTACTAAACTTTACTTACCCCTAAGATAAAACTTTATATTACTAATATAAAAGTTCTCTATTACTAATATAAGCTAACTTATAATCTCTATATAAATATTATGTAAATTAGTTTATTCTTATTAGTAGATAATCTTAATATACTAAATATAACTACTGTAGAAATAATATCTATATAAATATAGCTATTTATAGTATTATTATAAACCTAAACCTTAAGGCTTATATAAGATATTACTATTAGAGCTCTATATAACTCCTATCCCTATAGTCTAGTAAAAAGTTTTTGTCTTAAGTATAAACTGTTTAAGTTTATTATAATACTATTAAAGTACTACTAAAGTATCTCTTATAATTAGCTTTTAATATTAATAAACTTCTTACTTAGGTTTAACTTAGTAGTAAATAGTTAATAATAAAAGAAATAGAAAATAGTAAAGAATAATAGTAAATATTACTACTATAGAACTTATAATAAAAGCTCTAATAGACTAATAGTAAACTAATCTAATAAAAAACGAAAACTAAACTTTCTAAAATACTTTTATATTGTTTTAATAGGATTATAATATAGCTTTATAAGTATTATAAGTATTTTCTCTAAAGAAGAAACTATTTTTTATTAGTACCTCTTTTCATAATAATATTTTCTATTTTCCTATATAATAGATAATTATATAATATAAGTTAGAAATTAACTAGGTTTTTATTAAGGAACCTAAAGATTTCTAGTAGTTTTTATAGATTAGTTTATTATTTCAAGTCTAGATATAAGCTACTAATTTGTATATAATCTAAAAATTATAGTATAATTAGGATTTTAATATATTCTTCTAGTATTTTATTAAGTATTATAAGAACTTTTACTATAATACTTAAACATTTAAGAAAGTTTACTACTTCTATTAGGGATTCAGATATAAATTTATCATATTCTTTATTAAGTTTAAATTAGCTATAAAAAGTAAGGAAGTATTCCTAAATAGGGAATATCTAGCTAAATTACCTCTAACTAGCTCTCTCCTATTAAATTCGGATAATTACTATTAATTATAATATTAGCTAGATAGATTACTATATTACTATTTAATACTATTATGTAATTATAATAGACTTTAAAATCTTTAATATAAAGTTACGAAATTATAACTAATTTTAATTTCTATCCTAGTTAGAGCTAATAGTGAATTAGAATAGGGATANAAAATACTCTAAACTTTTATAATTAAAAGAAACTTTAAATTATCTAATAGTTATAAACGTAGTTCTCTAAAATTCTAAATATACTAGTATTACTAGAAATTCTTTCTAATAAATTAGGTAGTTATATTTTATAGAGAATACTTATAAAAATAGAAAACTACTAAATAAGCTATTCTTACACTATTTCCTTAAGTAAAAACTCTTCTTAGTATAACTTTAGAGTAATTAGTCTTTATTATAGTAATAACCTTAAGGTTAAATATATAGAATTCTAGTCTTTCAGTAAAGAAATATTTAAACTTAGTAAAACTAGCTTCTTATTCTACTTTCTACTAGAAAAAGTAATTTTTCTAAGTTAGCTAAATTAAGAGTTTTACTACTTTACTATAACTGAAGATAGGAGGGGCCGATAGCTCACTTTCTACTATAACTATTAGTAGATATATTACCCCCTAAAGTATAACTTTAGCCTTCCTACCCCCCCTACTAACTACTATAACTAGCCCCTANATTTTTCTAAGTTAGCTAAATTAAGAGTTTTACTACTTTACTATAACTGAAGATAGGAGGGGCCGATAGCTCACTTTCTACTATAACTATTAGTAGATATATTACCCCCTAAAGTACGACTTTAGCCTTCCTACCCCCCCTACTAATTACTATAGCTAGCCTTTAATTAATCTAAGGCTAAACCCCTTATAGCTATAGTAGCTAGTATACCCGCCCCACGTTAACTTTTTTAATAATAAATAACTAATAACTCTTTCCACAACAACCTTATACTTTTATACTTTCATACTTTCACGCCTTCACGCCCTTATACCTTCATAGTTACGTATAATCTAAATATCTCGAGATATTCAATTACTACTAACTACAAGGACTCTATTGAAATATTTATCAGAACCTTAATATCCGTAACCTTTATATCCCTACTAAACTTTATTTACCCCTAAGATAAGATTTTATACTACTAATATAAAAGTTCTCTAGTATTAATATAAATTAACTTATAATCTCTATATAAGTATAATAGGACTTAGCTTACTCTTATTAGTAAATAATCTTAATATATTAAAAAATTATAACTAATTTATAAATAATACTTACATAAATATAAATACTCCTAGTATAGCTAAATAGCTTTTAAAACTTCTATAATCGTATTACTATAATATTCTAAAATATCTAGTAACTAATATTATAGTAGTATATTAATATTAGAGTATTATTTAATTAATACTTAATCCCCGATTTTATTAGTTTAATATAGTAAATTATAAGTTAGCTAGATAATTTTCTTTTAAATATTTATAGGTTACTTATTAATTATAGTATTCGGGATAATTTTATTAAAGTTTATTTTAATAAAATAATAGCTTTAATTATAATAGTTATAACTAGATATCTCTATACTTATTCTATACTTCTTTTTTATAAGTAGTTATATAGATTTCAAGGAGATTTCAGTTTTATTATAAAGGATATAGAAAAGTAATAGATTATAGAATACTTAGTTTTTATAAGTATTCTATTTTATTCTATCTTTAAGAAGTTTATAGAAACTTCTTAACCCTATAACCTTAGTAATTATTTTTAGCTATATATATTAAGCCCTAATCTTAATAAAGTTCTCCCTATATAAATCATTACTATGAGGTTTTCTATTACTATAAAGTTAAATATTAAACCTAGGAGTATAATTATCTATAATAATAAGTAATTTCATTACTATTTTAACTAGTTATAAGCTAGTATTAGCATGAATACTATTATCGGGTTAAATTTATAGTTAAATCTATATATAGAGTAAAGAGCTTAGATACTATTCTAAGTATAGAGTAAAAGTAACTAAACTATAACTAAAGATAAAATCCTTATCATAATTATAGAAACCTAGGATAATCTAAGCTACTTTTATAAACCTAGGGGAAAACTAATTCCTAATTATAGCTAATTTAAAAGAATTATTAAAGATACATTTTCCTACTATTAGAATAAACTTTTCATATTCTACTAATATTACTAAGAACTTATACTTTTTTAGATCTAATAATAACCTAGTATTAGTAAAATAGTAGAAAACTTTCTATACCTAAACCTTATAATCTATTTTTAATTTGGTTATATAGATTAAGATACTATTTATATAAACTATAATATAATTATCTAAGAACTTATATAATATTTCATTAATGTATTATTAGAATATTAGTAAAGTTTTAGTAAACTTAAATAAGTAGATAATCTACCTAAAACAACCCCATTAAGTATTAAATACTATTTTTCCCTAGTTTTTATCTTTAATCTATATCTTATAAAAACTTATTATAATATTAACTTTATAAACTAGTAGGTATTAGTAACCTTCTAGAAGATTCCTAATATACAAAATAGAAAAACTTATTTTTCTTTATAATTATATTTAAAGCTTTATAATCTATATAGAACCTGATATTTCTACTAGGTTTCTTAATAAAGAAAATAAGTATCTTAATAACTAACCTATTAATTTCAATAAAACTTTTATCTAGGAAATCTTCTAATATATTTTTAAATACTAATAACTCTTATTATAATATACTATAAAAGAAACTTTCAAATAGGGTAAAGTCTTTCTTATCTTTATCTAAAACTAGTAAAATTATATAATTTAATAACTTTTTACTAGTAAATACCTAGTAAGCTTTCTCTAGGTTAAATAAATCTAGGAATTCTTAAAATATATTTACTAAAATATATTTCCTTAGGTTAATTAGAGTTTTAAATACTAAAGGTTTCTTAATATCTTTAGGACTAATATATATTACTTAGTAAGCTCCTAGTATCAATTTTTATATCTTAGTAAGTTTCTAATATATAATTAAAAAAGAATTTATATTTAAAAAGTATACTAACTAAATCTCCTTATTCTAAATAAGTTTTTCCTAGTATTCTTAATATACTATAATGCTTCCTTTACTATACTTTATCTATTAAGTACTAGTACTATATATAATATAGTTATTCTCTAACCCGCTTAATATATTAGTTTAATATCTAGCTAGCTCTTACCATTACAGTAAAAGTAATAGGTTTGAATTCTACAGTAGGTAAGCGCGACTAGTAGCTATATATATAATTTCTAATTATGTAAACTAACTGTAATAACTACTACTAGCTAATAATAATTATTACTAGTTAGCTAGTATTAGTATTATATAACTAGGATCCTTAAAGAGTAACTATAATAGATATAGGCCTATATTTTCCCTTTATAATATACTTTCCATATTTATTAGCTATTATATTAACTACCTATATTTACTACTTAAGGTTTCCTCTGTGGTTTCTATAGTTCCTCAGAACTAGTAGTATCTATAGGGTAAATAAGGTAAAAGCTAACTATTAGGTATAGCTTCCTTTAAAGGGTTCCCGAGAAGTATATAATTTAATAGATCAAAGACCTTTAATATAACCTAAATAGTTATTTTCTATCTAGAAGTACCTAAAATATAACTTTAGTAATAATTCCTTTATAATATAAGTGTAGATCTCCTATATATACTTTCCTACTTCTAGAAATAACTAAGTAATCTCTAAAATACTAGTAAATAATAATCTTTTTTCTATATAATATTCTAGTTTCCTTTTTATTATATTACTAATATTGTAGTTATATTAAAAGTCTTTAATCTATTTGAAATCATATACTTCTCGGGAACCCTATAAAAGTAGCTATACCTAATAGTTAGCTCCTACCTTATAAACCCTATAAATACTACTAGCACTAATGAACTATTTAAATAGAGAAAACCTTAGGTAGTAAGGTATAGTTAGTTAATACAATAGCTAACAAATACGGAAAATCTATTATAAAGGGAAAATATAGGTTTATATTTATTATAATTACTCTTTAAAAATTCATAGTTATATAAACCTAATATTACCAGCCGGTAATACTTACTACTAGCTAGCTATTAATAATTACTAGTTATTAATAACTAGTAGTAGTAAGAGCTAATAACTGATAATAGTTATCATATAGTTTATATAAATAGAAAGTACGTAGCTACTAGTTATACTTACCTGCTATAGGATTCGAACCTACTACTCTTACCATAAAACAGTAAAGGCTAGCTAGATATTAAACTACTACATCAAGCGGGTTTATTATATTAATAAATAATAAACATAACTTTTGTATAAAGAATATATTAATCATAATATAAATATTACAACTAGTATCTATTAAAATACTAATAATATAGTTTCTATTAACTTTTATCTAGATAATAACTAATTATTTACTACTCTCTTATTTCTACTATCTTTTCTACTCCTAAGAATCTACTTTTATAATATTTAATAATTAATTCTATATTAGAATTACTCTTTTCCTATATCTTTTTCTTTACTAAAGAAGAAACTAGTATTATCTTTTAAATCCTTTAGTTTCTAAAGTTCTACTTTAGTAACTTTTAATCTTTTCTTTTTCTTTTTTATTATACTACTATTAGTATAGTTTTTAGTAATAATTCTTTACTATACTAGTATTAGTATAATTCCTAGTAATATAGCTTTTTTTATAATAATTATAATATTTATATATATCCTTTTATAGTAGGGGAGCTTTTTTAGTAAAACTTATAGAACTAGAAGACCTGTAATAGTAATACTACTTATATATAACCTTAGTTATTATTATATCCCTATCCTAATCTTTTAATATAAAAAGATAAATAACTAAAACCTATTAGGTTAGTAGTATTTTTATATATTTTATCTTCTAAGTAATATCTTATACTTTTAAAAACTACTAGTTATAAATAA
>RYZW01000618.1:6494-28236 GCA_004367215.1 Colletotrichum trifolii
AAAAAAAAAGCTACTACTTAACTATTAGTTAATAGGATAAAACATATTATAAGATTTATTTAAATTAAAATCATAGTAGTTTAGGAGTAAAACAAAGTTTTAGCTAATAAGTACTAGTACCCTATAGATAAGTACTAAATAAGTAATAAAGTATACCTAAATATTTCGAACTATAAATCACTATAGCTAAATAAGAAACTAGACTAGTTATACTATAAATATAAAATTATAAGAATTATTATACTATATATTATTAAGTTAAATATACTAGGGATAGTTTACCCTAAATTTCTATTATAAGCTACGCCTAGTTAATTAACTCTAGCTTTACCCGAGTCCCGATAATTATACCTAAAAAGTTAAATACTAGTAAGTTACTAGTAAACCTCTAGTACTATTCCTAAGTAGACTTTTTATACTTTTCACGAGAACTTCTCTTTTACTCTTTAGTTCTAAATAAATAATATTTATACTCTTTATAGTTAAATTATAACTTAGACTTATTTTTCTATATATTTAAAACTTAGATTTATTTCCTATATGAATAATACTAAGTTAAGTATAGTTCCCTATTAAATAGAAAGACTAGAATAAAATACTACTCTCTACTAACTATAATCCCTAAGATACTATTAATAAAGTATAGCTCTTAATAAAGATTTATAATTAAGTATTAAAGCTAATTATTATTATAAAATAGAAAGAACTAATATCCCCTAAAAACCCCTATAACTAGTACTATTATAGAAAAATTACTATAAGAATATCTAAATATAATTATTACTTTATTTTATAAGAGAATTATAATACTAATTATTAAATTAGTAGAGAAAGAGTTAGAATTTTCCCCTAATATTACTATTACCCCCCTAAAGTTTACCTATATAACTTCTATTTTTTAAAAGAAACCCTTTCCCCTCCCTAATAAGTTCTTAAATAAAAGAAAAATATAATATTTAAGCTTACTAGATAAAGGGAAAACTAAAGATTAATTAGGATTTCTTCGAAATAGATAAATAAAAATAATATTTAGTTTATTCTTACTTAAACCTTAAAATCTAGTAAATAATAAAAACTTTTTTATAACTAGAAAACTAAGGAAAAACTAAGATCCCTAAAACTTTGTAATTTACTTAGACTATACTTACCTAAATCTTAATATCTAGTCCTAAGCTATTACTTAGCTATAGTCTTTCTACTAGAAAAATACTAAAAACCTTATTACTTTTCTTTTATAATTCAAGAAAATCTTTATAAATATTAGAAATTATAACTAGCTTAATATAGCTTAGATCTCTTTACTAAAAACTATACTAATCTCCTATTTAAAAAAGCTTTTTATTATAGTTAAGTTCTCTATTATTTATAACTAATAACTCTTAAAAATATAAAATATTACTTTATTTAGTTACTTTTACTCTATACTTAGAATAGTATTTAAGCTTTTTACCCTATATATAGATTTATCTATAAGTTTTACCTAATAATAGCATTCGTGCTAATACTAGCTTATAACTAGTTAGAACAGTAATGAAATTACCTATTATCATAGATAATTATACCCCTAGTTCTAATATTTAACTTTATAATAATAGAAGACNGTAATAAAATTACTTATTATCGTAGATAATTATACTTCTAGTTCTAATATTTAACCCTATAGTAATAGAAGACCTCGTAGTAATAGTTAGGGAGAACTTTATTAAAACTAGCTAAAGCTTAATATATATAGCTAAAAATAAGTATTAAAATTATATGATTAAGAACTTTTTTAAACCTGTTAAAAATAGAATAAAACAGAATAGCTACTTCGAGACATAAAAGCTAAGTATTCTATAATCTATTACTTTTCTATAAATTTTATAATAAAACCGAAATCTCTTCAAAATCTATATTACTACCTATAAAAAGATAACTATGAGATAGATATAGAAATATCTAGCTATAACTATTATAACTAAAGTTATTAATATATTAAACTAGGCTTTAATAAAATTATTCTAAATACTATAATTAAGAGATAGTTTATAAATATTTAAAAGAAAATCCTCTAGTTATCCCATAAATTACTATACTAAGCTAATAATATTAGTAACTAGGTATTAATTAGATAATACTTTAATATTAATACTTTATTATAATATTAGTTACTAGATATCTTAGAGTATTATAATACTATACTTATAGGAGTTTTAAAAGCTATCTAGCTATACTAGAAGTATTTATATCTATATAAGTATTATTTATATATTAGCTATATTTAATTAATATATTAAAATTATTTACTAATAAAAGTAAACTAAGTCTTACTATACTTATATAGAGATTATAAGTTAGTTTATATTAGTAATAGAAAACCTTTATATTAGTAATATAAAGTCTTATCTTAGGAATAGGTAAAACTTAGTAGGGATATTAAGGTTGCGGATATTGAGGTTATAATAAATATTTAAATAGAGTGCTTATAGTTAGCAGTAATTAAATATCTCGAGATATTCGAATTATATATAGTTATAAGGGTATAAAGGTATAAAGGCGTGAAATTGTCGCGGAAGGAATTATTAGTTATTTATTATTAAAAAAGTTAACACGGGGCAAGTATACTAGCTATACCTATAAGGGGTTTAGTTTTAGATTAACTAGGGGCTAGCTATAGTAGTTAGTAGGGGGGTAGGAGGGCTAAAGTCGTATTTTAGGGGGTAATATATCTACTAATAGTCAAAGTAGAGAGCGAGCTATCGGCCCTTCTTATAAGATATTACTTAGAAAATAGAATATATAAAAATACTTCTAATTTAGTAAGCCCTAGTTACTTATCCCCCTATATTAAGAGATTAGGATAAAGATATAATAGTAACTAGGGCTATATATAAGTAATATTACTATTATAAGTCCTCTAATTCTACGAACTCTACTAAAAGAACTCCCCTACTATAGAAAAATATATATAAGTACTATAATTACTATGAAAGAAACTATATTACTAGGAATTATACTAATATTAGTATAATAAAGAAAAAAAAGAAAGGATTAAAAGTTACTAAAATAGAACCCTAGAAACTAAAGAACTTAGAAGATAATACTAGTTCCCCCCTAGTAAAGAAGAAGATATAAGAAAAGAATAATTCTAATATAAAATTAAATAATAAAACTTATAAAAATAGAATCTTAAGAATAAAAAAGATAGTAGAAATAGGGAAGTAGTAAATAGTTAACTACTATCTAGATAAGAATTGATAGAAACTATATTATTAATATTCTAGTAGGAGGAGCCAATAGCTCGCTCTCTACTACGACTATTAGTAGACATATTACCCCCTAAAATATAACTTTAGCCCTCCTACTCCCCCCTACTAACTACTATAGCTAGCCCCTAGTTAATCTAAGGTTAAACCCCTTATAGCTATAGCTAGTATACCTGCTTTATATTAACTTTTTTAATAATAAATAACTAATAACTCCTTCTACAATAACCTTATACCCTTATACTTTCATACCCTTATACCTTTATAGCTATATATAATTTAAACATCTCAAAACATTTAATTACTACTAACTATAAGTACTCTATTTAGATNCCCCGCGTTAACCTTTTCGCAGACAATAAACAACCGATAACTCCTTCCGCGATAACCTTATACCTTCACACCTTTATACCCTTATACTTTCATACCCTTATACCTTTATAGCTATATATAATTTAAACATCTCAAAACATTTAATTACTACTAACTATAAGTACTCTATTTAAATATTTATTATAACCTTAATATCTATAACCTTAATATCCCCTAGACTAAACCTTACTTACCCCTAAGACAAAACTTTATATTACTAAAATAAAGGTTCTCTACTACTAATATAAGTTAACTTATAATCTCTATATAAGTATAATAAGACTTAGCCTACTTTTATTAGCAAATAATCTTAATATATTAATTATAACTAATAACTAACTTATAAATAATACTTATATAAATATAGATATTTCTAATATAGCTAAATAACCTTTAGAACCTCTATAATTATATTACTATAATACTCTAAAATATCTAGTAACTAGTATTATAGTAATATATTAATATTAAAGTATTACTTAATTAATACCTAGTCCCCGATATNATTTCTAATATTATTGGCTTAATATAATAAATTATAAGCTAACTAGATAATCTTCTTTTAAATATCTATAAATTACTTATTAATTATAATATTTGGGATAATTTTATTAAGGTTTATTTTAATAAATAATAGTTTTAATTATAATAGTTATAGCTAGATTTCTCTATACCTATTCTATACTTCTTTTTTTATAAATAGCTATATAGATTTTAAGGAGATTTTAGTTCTATTATAAAAGTATAATATACTACTACTCTAGTTACTAGATTTTACTAAAAATAGTTTAGATATAGAAAAGTAATAGATTATAGAATACCTAGCTCTTAGTATTCTATTTTATTCTATCTTTAAGAAATTCACAAAAGTTCTTAACCTTATAACTTTAGTAGTTACTTTTAATTATACATACTAAGTTTTAGTCTTAATAAAGTTTTCCCTATATAGATTATTACTACGAAATCTTCTACTACTATAGGGTTAAATATCGGAACTAGGTGTATAATTATCTATAATAATAGGTAATTTCATTACTNTTTATTACTATTTTAACTAGTTAGAAGCTAGTATTAGTATAAATACTATTATCAGGTAAAATTTATTGTTAAATCTATATATAGGGTAAAGAGCTTAGATACTATTCTAGGTATAGAGTAAAAGTAACTAAATAGTTAGATATCTCTATACTTATTCTATATTTCTTTTTCTATAGGTAGTTATATAGATTTCGAGGAGATTTTAGTTCTATTATACGAAATATAGAAAAATAATAGATTATAGAATACTTAGCTTTTAATAGTTTATTTTATTCTAATTTTAAGAGGTTTATAAAAGTTGTTAACCCTACAACCTTAATAGTTACTTTTAGTTATATATATTCAACCCTAGTCTCAATAAAACTCTCCCTAACTATTACTACAAAATCTTCTATTACTATAAAGTTAAATATTAGAACTAGGGGTATAATTATCAATATAGATAAGTAAATACTACTAAATAAGATATAAATAATAATAATAGTTTCTACTATAAGATTCCTAGAGTAGGAACCTCTACTTTCCTATATTTTAAATATTCTTTAATATCTAATTCACTTTATAGTTAAAGTTTATTATTAAAAGTCTTAATATTTATATCTTAGAGTTTTTAAGAAAATTAAATTTCTAAGACCTTTTCTAGTTAACTATTTATATAACTCTATAGCTATAAGTAGGAATATCTTAGAATATCTTAAAATAACTAAAAAGTACTAGCTAAAAAGGTAGTTTTAAATAAAGACTTCTCTATTATAATATAATATTTTATCTATCNNNNCTATAATATAGTATCTTATTTATCCTTTATACTTAACTTTTTCTAGTAATATTTAAACTCTTTATTTCTTTATAGTTTTATCTATGTAAATAAGATTATAGAAAAACATAATAGGTAATTCTAGAAAGGTTATTAATATAAACTTCGTAGTTTAAATACCTTATAAAGCTTAGAAGTAACTACTATATAGATACGAGACCTTAAACTACTATAGCTATTTTTTATTATATTAATTACCTTATTAGGCTTTTTATTTAAGCTTAAATAAATAACTAAACTAACTTCAAATAACTCTACTATAATTATTTACTCTTATAACTATTAAGTAATTTTATGAGAATTAAACTATTTAAAGTTATTTTATAGAAAAGCTAAATTTCTATTAAAAAAAGTGTTTTATTAAAAGAGATATTATAAGTTATAATAATTTCGTTTTAGAATAAGTTCTATACTTAATACTAGTTAGTTAAAGTATAGTTAACTAAAAAGCTAATAAAAGTATACTTTTTAAGATATACTAGCTAGTTATATTTCAACTTTATATTTATAGTTAAAATAAAATATTTATAATTATAAATATAAAAGTAGGTTAAATCTAGCTTTATAGTATTATCTTTCTAAGTAGCTTTGTAAAGCCTCTAGTATAATATTTACTAGCCTAAAAAGTATATTAGTATTTAGTTATAAAGAAATATTATAGTTTATAGGGTTTTAAGCTAGAGATTATAAAGTAGTTTACTATTATATTTTATAGCTTTTATATAAACCTTAATAATAGTTCTAACATATTTAGTATTTCTATTTTAGTTATAGGTATATAGAGTAGATAACTTAAAGTATATACTTAATAAAGTCTAACTTTAATTTCTTATACCTAGGGACTTTATTATTATATTCAAAAGCCTTAATAAAGTTCGTGTCCAAAAGTCTGAGCCCAAAGCCACTTTTACACCAAAACACTATGTTTTTAATAACGTATAACTTAAAAACTTAGTTGATAAGTATATATAAAAACTATAGTATATATAGACTTTTATAGAATAAAGATAATATATTTTTTATAGATTTTATAAATTTTACTTTATAGAGATATAACTTTTTAAAAGAGTTAAAATATTAAAATACTAGAATTAGTATGTAAAATAGTGAATTCTAAGTCTTTTTTTAAGACTTTTACTTTAAAAGTCGTCCTACTATATACTCTATAGTTTTTCCTAAAAATAAGCTATATAATAAAATTATTCACTTAATTTACTCTATAATTCTATTTTCTAAAGATTTTATTCTATTTTCTTTATATAGTTATTTATAATAGAAATAGTAGTACTAGTATTAGTAGTATAACTCTAATAGTATCTTTTTCTACATAAATCTATAGAAGTTAAAATATTTTAAAAATATATTTTAGTATATTTACTATGAAAAGAAATATGCATTAAATTTTACTATTTTTAGATCTATAGTTATAGAGATGCACGCCTTTTAGTACTAAGGGTTGATACTAGAAAAGTGGGTGGGCTTAGACTTTTGGAACCCTACTGTATCAATACTATACTAGTATTTAAGGAGTATTATAAAACTCTTAAGTATTCCCGTGATTATAGCTCTAGTATAATTAATAAAATAGAAGTCTTAAGAGTAATTAGTAACTTAGTTTATAAATATTAAAGTAGAGGTATAATTATTATAGTCCTAGTAATAGGGGTAAAAGTTAAAAATAATATATTCCCTAGGAGTAATATATAAAGTATTCTTATATTCTATATAATAAGTCTTTTATTTAGCTTTACTAATACTATATACTTTATATATTTCCTAAGTAAGCTAGTATTTATTATACTTTAAAGAGCTATTAGTAATCTAAGTATTTTATATAATAGAGATAAAGTAGTTTAGAGGCTTTCTACTAGAATATTTCAAATACTAATACTAGAGCTATTAATTATTTTTAGGGGTTTTTAAATAGTATTTATAGTATAATACTAATACTAGTAATATCTAGGAAAAAGCTTATACTATATTACCTATATAGCTAAAATAGTTAATCTCTTATAAAATATATAGTATTCGAGGACTTACTAATTATATTAAATATTAATAGCTATAATCTTAGAATAATTACTCCTCTTTAATTAAAATAAATAGTTTAGCCTAGTATTTTACTAGTAGCTTTATGTTTATAACTACTAAAAAGAAATAAGGTTTATTACTAGAATAATATAGAAAGTAATATTATAGAGATATAATTTAATTTCTTTATTTTCTATAGTTTAAATGAATATTTTAGTATTTCTATAACTTTTAATTAGTATAAGTTTTATACTATACTAAATATAGTTTCCCGTAGAAGCTCCTTAAAGGGTTATAAAGTACTTTATATCTCGGAAAATATAGACTAAAGTACTTAAATTAAGAATAAAAAAATCTCAGAAAAGGTATTATTAAAACCCCTCTTCGTAGTATACTTACTACGCTATATTATAGCTAATTTAGCTAGAAAGTTAATTATATAATTATTATTATCTAAAACTTTGAATTCTTTTTAAAAAGTCTAAATCCGAAACTAATAACTATTTAATCTTCTCTTTAGTTAAAGTATTTAGTACCTAGCTCTTATAGGCTAACTAAAAGTATATATAATAATAGTATACTAAAGAGTAGTTTAAACTATACTTTAGAGAGTATAGGAACTTATTAAAACCTTAGAAATATCTTCTATTATTTTAAGTATTTAAAATAAATATAGGGGTTTCTATTAAGATATTAAAAGTACTATAACTCATTTTACTATACTAGAGAAACTTAGGGAAATATTAAATAGTTTCTATAATAGCTAAGATAACTTTATTTAAAAGTATTAAATCTAAATAGTTACGGATTATAAATATATAGCTTTAAATATAGGTTTTAATAGGTAAGTAAACTAGCGAAATTCTAAAATCGTAAATTTATAATACTTTAGTAATAGATAGAGTATAATTAACTACTTAAGTTTCATATATAGTATTTTATTATTTCTAAAACTACGTTTTAGTTATTACTTTTATAGTAAAGTATTTAAGTTTTAGGGATTAGAATATTTTATAATATACTATAATAGTATTTTAGAAGTATAGATTATTTATAATACTAAAGTAGTTATAGAGGTTTATAGTTTATATTACTATATTCTCTTTTATATAATAGTACTAGTATTATAGTATTTTACTTATATATTTAAAGATCTAACTTATTTAATAGGTTTAACTTAATTACTTATATTAATAATCTTAAGCTTTTAAAATATAGAAACTATAGAAAACTATATAGGTTTTTAGGCTTTTCTCTATAAAGTCTATAATATCTCTTATTTAAACTTTTTTCGTAGTATTAACTAGGAATTATTAATTTTCCTTATAATTAATCTTTTTAGGAATAAGAAGTTTAAGAATAGTTATTTTAAATATCTTATAAGCTTATTAGTACTACCTAGCTTTTAGAAACTTACTTAAGAGTAATTTTTAAAAAGATTCTAGATAGAAACTTTAATATATTATTATTATAGAATTAAAGTACTCCTATAGATTATAAGCTTTAATTTCTATCTAAAAAGTATTATACTAAATAAGCTACTAATTAGCTTCTTTAAGGATTAATATAGGGGTATTTTTAGTAGATATCTTAATATTTAAAATATATAGATTTAGTATAATATATATTTTTAGTTGAGTAGCTTTTTAGTATTATAAGATTCTTAATTATTATATATAATTAGGGAGTAAAATCTAGTATCTATTATATATAACTAAACATAGCTAAGCGTAATACGTAAGGTTTTATTTCAAGTAGTTTAAGTGGGGTGAGGCCTAGTAGAGATGGTACTATAGCTGAGGTTCTTCCGGCGAAAACTCTACTGCTCGAGCGCGTTATTCCTAATAGTTACTATATAGTTTACGTAATCGGAAAGCATAAACGTATATATGCCTACTAGTCGTACTTGCCCGCCGCAGGATTCGAACCTACTACTCTTGCCATAATAGTAAGAGCTAGCTAGACGTTAAACTATTATATTAAGCGGGTTTATTTACTTTTTATAAAATAATAAAAAGGAGAATATATACTAGCTTCTTATTAGTAGAGCTATAATTCTAATATCTCTTCTTGAGATATACAAAATAAATAAGATTTTTATAGTTTTTAAAGTGTAGTTACTCTAAAATATATATAGGGAAAATAGAGAGAAATACGTCTAAAAGATCTAAGAGTTTTATAATAAGTTTAGAGGAAAAGACTTTAAAGTAAATATAGAAGAATCTAAAGAATTTTAAAATGATAGAGACGTTTAAAGGGAAGTGTTAATCTTCATAAAATAGATTATTAAGATTATTTTATTCATATAGAAGTAAAAGAGTATTTGTGAAGTTATTCTGTGAAATATCTTTAAATATATTAGTCAATGTGAATTAGTCTGAAGATATTATTAGAATTTACTACTATCATTATATATATTAAGATAATAGGATTATATTTTATTATTTCAATAGCCTCTCTAATATAATGTTAGTAAATATTAATAGGTCTAGTATTTCGATACAATTTGGTATTTTTCGTAGGCTTTTTAGCTGATTAATGCTTTATAAAGATAATTAGCTTATTAATAACTTTTAACTATAGAGGGAAATCGATAAAATAGTAATTATTATATAATATACTAGCTTGTTTATATAAATATATTTCTTAAAGCTATATATTTAGTTATATAAATTTATGAGTTTATGTTCCTATTTAATATAATTATACTAAATAATGGTATAAAGATCTGAGTAAAATATATAGATTAACGCATATTCTTTATTAGTGGTATTTCTTATTTAGTATAAAGTGAAAAATGTAAATATACTGAAGATGTTTGTTTTATTATAATACTAAATTGATTTTCAATTAGGAGTTTTTTTAAATTGTTTCATATTCTGATAAAATTAAGTAAGTACTAATATGTTAGAAATAATATACTTAAGAGGTAGAGTTTATACTAAGTAAACCTCGGATATTAGTACTATTTCTACAAGCCTCGCTTTACTTAAACTATTTAAAATAGAGTTTCGTGTAATATATATCGCTATATTTAGTAATATATAATATATACTAGATTTTACTTCTTAATTATATTTACTAATTAAGAGTTTTATAATACTAAGAAGCTACTAGGCTAGAAATATATATTATACAAATTTATATATTTTATTTATTAAGATATCTACTAAAAATACTTCTCTTTTAGTTTTTATAAGAGCTAATTAGTAGTTTACCTAATATAATATATTCTAGGTCAAAACTAAAACTTATAATTTATAGACTATTTTAACTTGAAAGTAATTAGTTACTGAAATTTCTTTTTCGGGTTTTTTTAAGAACTATTTTTAAGTAGTTTTCTAAAAATTAAGTAGTATTAATAAATCCTCGAAATATTTAAATTTGGTATTCTTAAGGGTTTTATTTTTAGAAGAGTTAATTATAAAGAGAACTAATAATTCTTAGTAAATACTATTAAAGAAATTTATATGAAGGATATTATAGATTCTATAGAGAAATATTTGAAGGTTTATATAACTTTTTATGATTTCTATATTTGAAAAACTTAAAACTACTGATATAAGTCGTTAAACTAAGTTTATCTAATAAGTTAGATTTTTAAATATATAAATAAAATGTTATAATACTAGTACTATTATATAGAAAAGTATATAGTAGTATAAATTATGAATTTCTATAATTACTTTAGTATTACGGATAATTTATATTTCTAAAATACTATATTAGTATACTGAAAAATATTCTAAACCCCTAAACTAAAATACTTTACTATATAAATAATAATTAAACTATAGTTTTAGAAGTAGTAAGATATTTTATATAAAGCTTAAATAGTTAACTATATATTTTCTATTGCTAGAATACTTTAGGTTTATAATTTTATAGTATTACTAGTTTATTTATTAATTAAGTTTTATATATAAAACTATATATTTATAATCTATAGCTATTTAGATTCAATAATCCTAGATAAGGTTATCTTAGTTATTATAAAAGTTATATAGTATTTCCTTAAAGCTTTCTAGTGTAGTAAAATAATTTATAGTATTTTTAATATTTTAATAGAAACTCTTATTACTATTTTAAATACTTAAAATAATAAGAAATATTTCTAGAGTTTAAATAAGCTTTTATAATCTATGAAATATAAGCTAAGTTACTTTTTAATATATTATTATTACATATACTCCTAGTTAGTTTATAAAAGCTAAGTACTAAATATTTTAACGAAAGAGAAGATAAAGTAATTATTTACCTTAGATCTAGACTTCTTAAAAAGAATTTAGAACTTTAAATCATAATAATTATATAGTTAGCCTTCTAGCTAAATTAACTATAATACTACATAGTAAGTATACTATAAAGAGGGATTTTAATAATACTTTTTTAAAGGTTTCTTTATCTTTAATTTAAGTATTTTAGTTTATATTTTCCAGGATATTAAATACTTTATAACCTTTTAAGAAACTCTTATAAAAACTATGTTTGAAATAATAATACACTTATATTAATTAAAAGAATATAGAGATACTTCGATTTCTATTTAGATTATAGAAAGTAAAGAAACTAAATTATATTTCTATAATATAATATTACTTTTTATACTATTCTAGTTATGAATTTTATCTCTTTCTAGTAATTATAGAAATAAGGTTACTAGTAGAATATTAAGCTAGATTACTTATCTTAACTATAAAGGAGTAATTACTCTAAAATTATAGTTACTAATATTCGATATAGTTAGTAAATCCTCGAGTATTATATATTTCGCGAGAGATTAACTATTTTAGTAGTATAATTAGTATAGTATAAACCTTTTCTTAGGTATTACTAATATTAGTGGTATATTATAATTATATTTTAAAAACTTCTAAAAAATAATAAATAGCTCTAGTATTAGTATTTAAAGTATCTTAATAGAAAGTCTCTAAATTACTTTATCTTAACTATATAAGGTATTTAGATTATTAATAGCTACTTAAAGTATAATAACTACTAGTTTACTTAAAAGATATATAGAATATATAGTATTAGTAAAGCTAAGTAAAAGATCTGCTATATAGAATTTAAGAGTATTTTATTTATTATTCTTAGGGGAGGGGCTAATAGCTTGCTCACTACTATAACTATTAATAGATATATTACCTTTCGAAGTATAACTTTAGCCCTCCTGCCCCCCGCTAACTACTATAGCTAGCCTCTAGTTAATCTAAAGCTAAACACTTTATAGTTATAGCTAGTATACTTACCCTATATTAACTTTTTTAAAAATAATAAATAACTGATAACTTTTTCTATAATAACTTTTTACTTTTACGCCCTTATACCTTCATAACTATATATAATTCGAATATCTTAAAATATTCAATTACTACTAACTATAAGTACTCTATTTAAATATTTATTATAACTTTAATATCTATAACTTTAATATCTATAACTTTAATATCCCNATAAGTAAATAAGAACTCGTTTTATAATAATCTTATATCTTGATTTCTTTATACTTTTATAGTTAAAAATAATTCGAATATCTTAAGATATTTTTTATTAGTAATATAAAGTAATCTATTTCAATATATATTATAATCTTAGTATCAATGAACTTAATATCTTTATTATAGTAGTTATATTAAAAGTCTCTAATCTATTAAAAGTTATATATTTCTCCGGGACTTTTTAAAAGTAGTTATATCTAGTTATGAGCTTTTACTTTATTTACCCTATAGATACTACTAGTACTAAGGAACTATTTAAATAGAGAAAACCTCCAGTAGTAAATATAGTTAGTTAATACGATAACTAATAAATAAAATATATATATATACCTATATCTATTATAGTTACTTTTTAAAGATCATAGTTATTTAATACTAGATACTAGCTAACTAGTAGTACTTATTATTAACTATTAATAGTTACTAGCTATTAATAGTAAGTAATAAGTACTAATAGCTAATAGTAATTACTATATAGTTTATATAATCAGAAAGTATATATATATATATATATTTACTAGTTATACTTACCTACTACAGGATTCAAACCTACTACTCTTACTGTGATAGTAAGAGCCAGCTAGACGTTAAACTACTACGTCAAGCGGGAATATTAATTAAGTATAACTAATATATAAATAATATTTATATAGATATAAATATTTCTAGTATAGCTAGATAGTTTTTAGAACTCTTATAATTATATTATTATCATACTCTAAAATATCTAGTAATTAGTATTATAGTAAAGTATTAATATTAAGGTATTATTTAATTAATACCTAGTCTCTATATTATTAGTTTAGTATAGTAGCTTATAAGATAGCTAGATAATTTTCTTTTGAATATTTATAACTTATTTATAGATTATAGTATTTAGAATGATTTTATTAAAGCTTAGTCTAATATACTAATTGCTTTAATTATAATAGTTATAGCTAGATATTCCTATACCTATTTTATAGTTATCTTTTTATAAGTAGTTATATAGATTTCGATGAGATTTCGGCTCTATTATAAAGGTATAGTATACTATTACTCTAGCTACTAGGCTATACTAAGGATATTTTAGTTATAGGAAAGTAATAAATTATAAAATACTTAGCTTTTATATCTCGAAATAAGTACTTTATTTTATTCTATCTTTAATAAATTCAAAAACGTTCTTAACCCTATGAGATTAGTAGTTACTTTCAGTTATATATATTAAACCCTAATCTTAATAAAGCTTTTCCTATATAGATTATTACTACGAGGTTATTTATTATTATAGAATTAAATATTAGAACTAGGAATATAATTATCTTTAATAATAGGTAATTTCATTACTATTTTAACTAATTATAAGCTGGTATTAGTATGAATACTATTATCGGGTAAATTTATAATTTAATCCATATATAAAATAAAAAGCTTAAATACTATTCTAGATATAGAGTAAAAGTAACTAAATATTATTCTTAGGGAGTATATTACTTTTAATTTCTATTCTTATTACTAGGGTTATAGTAGTTATATTTTAGTTCTAATACTTATAGATAGAACTATCAACTATTCTTAAGATTTCTATCTTATATTAATTATACTAGAATTATAATAGTAGGAGTATTTGAGAGTTTTATTATACTTTGTAAATACTAGTATAGTATTAATATCAAGGTTTTTAAGTATAATAATAAGGTTCCTAGGAATAAGAAACTAAAATTAAATCTTATTTCTCGAGGTATATACTTTAAACTATCTATTTTATATACTCAAAGCTAAAACGGAAGTATTAAGTATATTGGAATCGTTATTAAGGCTTATATGAAAGCTATAAAGTAAGGGAATAAACTACTTTATTATCTTTAGTTTAAAGCTTTATAAGTTATAGTATTTCTTTATAACTAAATATTAATATACTTTCTAGGTTAGTCAATATTAGACTAGCAGTTTTATAAGGTTACTTAAAAAGATAATCCTACGAAACTAGACTTAGTTTATTTCTATACTTATAATTATAAATATTTTATTCCAATTATAAATATAAGTTTTAAATATAACTAGCTAGTTTACTTTAAAGGGTATGTTTTCATTAGCCTTTTAGTAAGATATACTTTGACTAACTAATATTAGGTATAGAACTTGTTTTAAAATAAAGTTATAATAATTTATAATATTTCTCTTAATAAAATACTCTTTTTAATAGAGATTTAGCTTTCCTATAAGATAATTTTAAATAGTTTGATTCTAATAAAGTTTCTTACTAGTTATAAGAGTAAATAATTATAATAGAGCTATTTAAAGTTAGTTTAGTTATTTATTTAAGTTTAAGTAAAAAGCTTAATAAAGTAATTAATATGGGAGGGGCTAATAGTCCGCTCTCTATTACGACTATTAGTAGATATGTTGCCCCCTGAAGTACGACTTCAGCTTTCCTACCCCCCCTACTAACTACTATAGCTAGCCCCTAGTTAATCCGGGGCTGAACCCCTCATAGTTATAGCTAGTATACTTGCCCCGTATTANTATATTAACCTTTTCGATAATAAATAACTAATAACTCCTTCCGCGATAACTTTATACCCTTATACCCTTATACCTTTATACCCTTATAGCTACGCATAATTCAAATATCTCAAGATATTCAATTACTACTAATTATAAGTATTCTATTTAAACGTTTATTATAACCTTAATATCCGTAACTTTAATATCTCCTAGACTAAGCCTTACCTACCCCTAAGATAAAACTTTACACTACTAACACGAAAGTTCTCCGCTACTAATACAAGCTAACTTATAATCTCCACATAAGTATAGCAGGACTCAGCCTACTCTTATTAGCGAATAATTTTAATATATCGAGTATAGCTAATATATAAATAATACCTATATAGATGCGGATATTTCTAGTATAGCTAGATAGCTTTCAAAACTCCAATAGTTATAATAGCTAAAGCTATATTTAGCTTAGTTTTTAAAACTAAATATAATAGAGCTCTAACTCTTTTTTAAAATTCTAAAATCTTTTCTTTTCAAGTTATATTTTTATTCTTAATAAATTTAGATTTATACTTTATAAGAATATTACAGTGGGGTATCGATATTGGGGCATTGTCTGATTGATACCTAGTCGCTAATATTATTAGCTCGGTATAGTAGTTTATAGAATAGCTAGACGATTTTCTTTTCAATATCTATAAGCTATCTTTCAATTATAATATTCGGAATAATTTCATCAAAGCCTAGTCTAATATACTAATAGCTTTAATTATAATAGTTATAATTAGATATTTCTATACCTATCTTATAGTTATCTTTTTATAAGTAGCTATATAGATTTCGAGGAGATTTCAATTCTATTATAAAAGTATAGTATACTACTATTCTAGTTTCTAAGCTATACTAAGGATAGTTTAGTTATAGAAGAGTAATAGATTATGGAATACCTAGCTCTTATAGGCGCTCTGATTTATTCTATCTTTAAGAGGTTTAAAAAAGTTCTTAACCCTATAACCTTAGTAGTTACTTTTAGCTATATATATTAAGCCCTAGCTAGTCTTGATAAAGCTTTCCCTATATAGACTATTACTACGAGGTCTTCTACTACTATAGGGTTAAATATCAGAACTAGGGGTATAATTATCTATAATAANATCCACGATAATAAGTAATCTTATTACTATTTTAACTAGTTATAAGCTAGTATTAGTATGAATACTATTATCGGGTAAAGTTTATAGATAAATCTATAAATAGGGTAAAGAGTTTAGATACTATTCTAGGTATAGAGTAAAAGTAACTAAATATATCTTAAATATTAGATATCTACTAAAAATACCCTTTTTTAGTTCTTTAAAAATACTAATTAGTAGTTTACTTAGTATGATACTTTGTAGGTAAAAACTAAAACTTATAATTTATAGGAATAGTTTAATTTTGAAATAGTAATTTACTAAAACTTCTATCTAGAATTTCTTTAAAAACTATTCTTAAATAATTCCCTAAAAGCTAAGTAGTACTAATAGATTTATAAGATACTTAAATTAGCTATTCTTAAACACTTTATTTTCAGAAAAATTAATGATAAAGAAAATTAATATTTCCTAGCTAATACTATTAAAGAAATTTATGTAAGGGATATTATAGATTTTAGAGAAAAAAGTTTTAAAGTTTATATAATCTTGTATAGTTTTTATATTTTAAAAGTTTAAGATTACTAATATGATTATTTAAACTAAGTTTACCTAATAAATTAGATTTTCAAATATATAAGTAAAATATTATAGTATTAATACTACTATATAAAAGAGAATATAGTAATATAAACTATACATTTCTATAACTATTTTAGTATTATAAATAATCTATATTTCTAAAATACTATTATAGTATATTATAAGATATTCNCTAGTCCCTAAGACTTAAGTACTTTACTATAAAAGTAATAACTAAAATATAGTTTTAGAAATAATAAGATACTATATATAAAGCTTAAGTAGTTAATTATATTCTTTCTATTACTAGAGTATTATAAATTTATAATTTTATAACTTCGCTAACTTATTTACTTATTAACGTTTATATACAGAGTTATATACTTATAATTTATAGCTATTTAGACTTAATATTCCTAGATAAAGTTATCTTAGCTATTATAGAAGCTATTTAGTATTTCCCCGAATTTCTCTAGTATAATAAAATAAGCTATAATATTTTTAATATCTTAATAGAAGTTTCTATTACTACTCATTATAAGCTATACCTAGCTAGTTAACTCTAGCTTTACCCGAGTCCTAATAATTATACCTGAGAAGTCAGGTATTAGTAAGCTACTAGTAAGCCTTTAGTATAATTTTAAATAGACTTTTTATACTTTTCGCGAGAACTTCTCTTTTACTCTTTAGTTTTAAATAAATAGTATTTATATTCCTTATAACTAAATTATTACTTAAGTTTAGTATTTTATATATTTAGAGCTTAGATTTATCTCTTATATAAGTAATACTAGGTTAAGTATAATTCTTTACTAGTTAAGAAAAAATACTAATTAGTAAAGTATTATTTTTAAGTATAAGAGATATTAAGTTAAATATAGTTCTTTATTAAATGAAAAGACTAAAATAGAATACTACTCTTTATTAGTTATAATCCCTAAGATATTATTAGTCGAGTATAGTTTCCAATAAGAGCTTATAACTAAATATTAAGGCTAATTATTATTATAAAATAGAAAGAATTAATATCCCCTAAGAAACCCTTATAATTAGTACTATTATAGAAGAGTTATTACTATAATATTTAAATATAACTATTACTTTACTCTATAAAAAGATTATAGTACTAATTACTAGGTTAGTAGAAAAAGAGTTAAGATGTTCCCCTAATATTACTACTATTTTCCTAGAATCTATTTATATAACCTCTACTTTTTAAAAGAAACCCCTCTTTTTCCCTAATAAGTTTTTCTTTTTTAAAAAATATAGTATTTAGGCTTACTAGATAAGGGGAAAATTAGAGATTTAATAGGATTCCTTTAAGATAGATGAGTAGAAATAGTACTTAGTTTACTCTTATTTAAACTTTAAAGTTTAGTAAATAATAGAGATTTTCTTTATAATTAGAAAATTAGGGGAAAACTAGGATCCCTAAGATTTTATAGTTTACTTAAACTATATTTATTTAAATCCTAATATCTAGTCTTAAGCTATTACTTAGTTATAATCTTTCTACTAGATAAATACTAAAAGGTTTACTACTTTTTTCTTATAATTTAAGAAAGTTTTTATAGATACTAGAAATTATAAATAACTTAATATAATCTAGACTTTTTTACTAGAAACTATATTAGTCCTCTATTTAAAAAAGTTTCTTATTATAATTAAGTTTCCTACTATTTATAACTAGTAATTCTTAAAAGTATAGGATATTACTTAGAAAATAGAATATATAAAAATATTACTAATTTAATAGGTTTTAGTTATTTATTTTCTTATATTAAAAGATTAGCATATAGATATAATAATAACTAAAATTATATATAAATAGTATTACTATTATAAATCTTTTAGTTTTATTAGCTTTACTAAACGAACTCTCCTATTATAAAGGGATATATATAAGTCTTATAGTTATTATAAAAGAAACTATATCACTAAGAATTATATTAATACTAGTATAATAAAAAAGAAAAAGAAAAAACTAAAAATTACTAAAATAGAACCTTAGAAATTAAAGAATTTAGAAAATAATATTAGTTCTTTTCTTCGTAAGGAGGAGGATATAAGAAAAGAGTAATTCTAATATAAAATTAAGTATTAGAACTTATAAAAGTAGAATCTTAAGGATAGAGGAGATAGTAGAAATAAAATAATAATAAGTAGTTAACTACTATCTAAATAAGAGTAAATAAAAGTTATATTATTAATATTCTCGTAGATATTAATTATAATACTTATACTATTATTAATATATTCTTTATAAAAATGTTATACTTACGATTCATTAATATAATAAAGAGGAAAATAAAAGGTTATATAGAAAATAAACTATTACTTAGTAATACCTTAAAAGTTACTAAATTATCCCTAGAAATAAGAGAATATATATAAGAAATCTATATTTATATTATAAAAAAACTATTACTAAAGTTCTATTTTAAGTAATCTTAAATAGAAGATAATTATATTATATATAATACTAGAATTTAGTAAATAAAGTATAGTAAAAGAAAAATTATAATATACTTAGAATACTAAGAAGAACTTACTAAAATCTAACAGATTTAGTTAGTATATTTTTTAAATATAAACTTCTTTTTAATTATATATTAGAGGATTACTAAGATATAAGGATTAGTATTAGAAACCTCTGAGGTAATATCTATTAGCTTTAAAAAAACTAAAAAACTCTAATATTTAAAATATTAATTAATCCGAAGAAATATATTTTAGTAAGTATACTTAAAGAGTTCCTAAGCTTATTTAACTTAGAGAAAACCTACTAAGTATTTACTAGTAAAGGTTTATTAGATTATATAATCTTACTAATACTAAATAAGAATAAAAATAATCCTCCCTTATCTTAAATTTTCTTCTATTATATATTATAGTAGGAATTACTAGTATTTAAGAAAATACTAGAGGATTTCGTAGATAAGAAGTTTATTAAAACTAGTAGATTAGTTATTAAAATATTTTTTTTATTAGGAAACTTAGTAAAAATATAAGGTTTTATATAGATTATAAAGCTTTAAATATAATTAGAAAGAAAGATAAGTATTTTCTACTTCTTATACTAGAAACGCTCTAGAGAATTACTAGTATTTATTAGTTTATAAAACTTAATATTACTATAATTTTCTATAAGATATAGATTAAAGATAAAAACTAGGAGAAAATAGTATTTTATACCTAATATAGTTTTTTAAATACATTATTTACCTATTTAGGTCTATTAAAACCTTAGTAATATTCTAGTAATATATTAATAAAATATTATATAAGTTCCTAGATAATTCTATTATAGTATATATTAATAATATCCTAATTTATATTGCTTGGTTAAAGAAAGATTATAAGGTTTAAATATAGAACATACTCTATTATTGTATTAATACTAAGTTATTTCTAGATCTAAAGAAATATAAGGTCTTAGTAGTACTAGTAAAATATATAAGGTTTATTCTAATAGTAAAGAAAAGTATTTCTTATAACTTTTTTAAATTAGCTATAATTAGAGACTAGTTTTCCCCTAAGTCTATAAAAAAGGTTTAAAGTTTCTTAGAGTTCTATAATTGTTAAGAAAATTTTATTCCTAAGTATAATAGAATTATAGAACTATTAACCTAGTTAACTTAAAAAGATTTCCTTTTCTAGTAAAAAGTAGAATAAGAGGTTACTTTTACTAAACTTAAGTATTTCTTTATAGATAAACTAGTATTCTATATATTTAACCCTAAAATTATTACTACTATGAAGATTAATTATTCTAGGTTTATATTAAGAGGAGTTTTAACTTAAAAGAATAATATAAATATAATTTACCTAAAAGTTTTCTCTTCTTAATAACTATCCCCTATAAAATATAACTACTTAATTTATAATAAAGAACTACTAGTAGTATTAGTATACCTATAAGCCTAGAAAACTAAACGTTTAATTATCAAATAATTTAGGGTTTTTTTAGACTATAAAAGTCTTAAGTATTTTATAAAGAAATAATAGTTTACTAAGGAATAGAACTAATAAATAAAAAAGCTATCTTAGTTTAATTTCTATATTAAATATTACTTAGAGTTTGAAGTAATAGTCTTAGATATTNATATTAAATATTACTTAGAGTTTTAAGTAATAGTCTTAGATATTTTATTAAAATATAAATAAAATATATTTATAAGATAGGATAATAAGAGATTATAAGGATAAGTTATTTAGATTATCCCTAATAATATATAACTTAGTAACTTTTAAGTAGAGAAGATTAAATTAGAAGAACTACTAGTTTTTAATAGGAAACCTAATTTTAAGGAGTTTTAGATCTATATAATAGATAAAAATATAATATTCTAAGAAATTAAAATAGTTATCTAATAAGGGGAATAAAGTTTCCCCTTTAATTTATATTTAAAAATTCAGATCTCTAAATATTAACTAGATAGCTTTAAATATTTAATATTTTAAAGGAAAATATAAATACTTAGAAGTAATAATAAAGAAAACTCCTTTAATTAATTAAGGATAAAGTTAATTTAAAAG
>RYZW01000619.1:0-28202 GCA_004367215.1 Colletotrichum trifolii
TTACTAAAGTATACTAATATATCCGATTTAGGGATATACTTTTTAAACTAGTATTTAAGTTATCTAAATAGTTAATAGAATTATTTACTCTCTTTTTCTAGGATATAGTCACCGAATTATTAGTATTAATAATAATTAATTATTTTACTTCTTATAATACTTAATTATCTATTTTTAAAATTTCTAAATAGTTTCTTATATATTATTTAGGTTAACTATAATTTCTTATATATTATATTCTATAAATTACTTAGTTTATTTTATAAAGAAATATCTATTATCTCTTTTTTTTTACTATAATATCCTCTATTTCTTATTCTATAGAATTATTTTCTAATTTAGGAAAAATAGCTTAGTTATTAGTATTTTTTGGCTATTCTATCTATAATTCTAGTAAAGAGATAGGGAATATATTATATATCTAGTAATACTATTCTAGTAAATATACTTTATATACTTATTCTCCTACTTTTTTAGTAATTAAAATCTTAATATATTTTAGTATTAATGTTTTATATTTAAATTTAAAGTTATTTATCAAGAGCCTAATAACTACTTTTTAATTATATATTTATAATTAATATTTTAAGTTATATATTTTTACTTAATATTCAACTACTATTTATTAATATTCTACTATCTAGTAATATATTTAGTTAATATAAGTAATTTATTCTATAATACCCTATATTATTAAATCTTTCTTAGCTATATATTTAATTATTCTTAATTCTCGCTTAACGTAGTAGTTTAACGTTTGGCTAGTTCTTACTATTATAGTAAGAGTAGTAGGTTCGAATACTATAGCGGGTAAGCGTAACTNTATTATATTTAAATATAGTTTTCCTAAATTATATTACTTAGATAATAAGTGAATTACTAGTAAATATTTTAAAGTAATATTTTAATATCTAGTATATTTATTCTATTTAATTATTTATTTATAAATAGTATACTATTCATAGCTATTACTTAATTAGTTATTCTACTATAAATTCTTCTTAAAATTTACTAGTAAGGAATTTATTTTTATTACTAAGAATACTTTCTAGAATATTAAACTAGTACTCTATTTCTTTATAAAATATTACTACTAGTTCTATAACTATTATCTATTTTATTATTAGAATAAATATTATAAATTTTATAAACTTATTTATAATTACTAGGATAGTATTATATATATTACTATTTCTATATATATCTTCTAGTAATTTTATAATAAAGTTTATATTAATTCCTAAAAATAGTCTTACTAAAATAAATAGAAACTATAACTAGTTATATAATTTAGATTTTAGTATTTTAACTTTTTAGTAGATTTAATATAATATTATATAGTTTTATATATTTATAGTTATATTATTCTAATAAAAATCCTATTTTATAAAGTTATAAGTTTTATTAGTATTTATATAGTTTATTTTATCTTTATTATAGTATAAGTAAATAATTTTATATTTTAAGAATTCTATATTAAATATAACTAGTTTTCTTTAGAAGAGGAATATTCTTTCTATATTTACTAAATATTCTTTCTATCTATTAACTATTCTCTAGGTTTTCTCTATATATATTTAATAATTTTTATTATAAATCTATAGGTTTTTAATAATTTATTTAATATCTTTAGAATCCTCTATAGAATATACTATTTTGTTTTTTATAAAATCTCTTATTATTAAATATAAGATATATTATACTAGAATAATAATCCTAGTTTTTTATAAGTTCTCTTTATTTACTAATATTTACTAAGTATTCTCTATTTTTTTATATATATCTTTATTATAAGTAATTATAGTTATAATTATTACTATTTTTCTAGTATTCCTAGTAGAGTAATATCCTAGGGAAATTAAGTAGTTTTTATTTCTAAGTCTAGCTTCTATACTAAAATACTTTTCTTAAATTTATATTATTTAAATTAAAAATTTTACTAGTTTTAATTTTTTTTTATCTTTAGTAACTTTTTAGTAAGTATTTATTAATAATAGCTTAGTAAGTTATAATTTATTTATAAAGGTTAGTAATATATTATAATACTTTACTTCCCTTTTTATATAATCTAACTATCTAAATAATCTATTTACTAGATTAGTAATTCTAAACTAATATTCTAGATTAAAATTAAATATTAAAAACTTTTAAATCTAGTAAGTAAGCTTTCCCTGAAAATCCTATATTAGTATTATTATAATACTTATTAAAACCTAATAGTCTATTAAGACTATAAACTTCTTCGAGAATCCTATTAAATAATACTTTTAATAGTTAAAGTTCTTAATAATAACTAATAGTTCTTATTAATTTATTCTTTATTTCTATTTTACTTTACTAAGTTTTTTTAAGTAATAGGTAACTAGTTATTACTAGTTTTCTACTTTTTATAATAAAGTACCTAAGATTACTCGTTATAATATATCTATTTCTATTCTAATCGCCTTAATAAAATCCTAGTACTAGAAAATAGTTACTAAGTAAAAAACGTTTTATAATACTAAAAACGCAGATTTTATATTTTTTAGTTATAAAAAAACCTTTTTCTCTATCCTTCTTTTAAAAAATACTATAAGTAGTATTATTACCCCTAAATAATTAGTAATAAATTTATAATAAAAGTTATAGAAACCTAGGAATACCTCAAGTTCTTTAAATATCTCTAGTAGTTTCTACTTAATAATAACCTAGACTTTTACTAAGTTTATTTTAATATTTTCCTAAGTAATTATATATTTTAGGAAACTTATTTCTTCTATATTGTCACAGACCTAAGCCTTAGGGCTTATATAGGATGTTGCTATTAAGGCTCCGCACAACTACTACCCCTATAGTCTAGTAAAGAGTTTTTACCCTAGGTGTAAACTCTTCAAGTTTATCATAACACTATTAAGGCACTACTGAAGCATTTCTCGTAGCTAGCCCCTCATATATATAGAATTTATATTTAGAAAGTTTAGTAAAAAATATATTTAATATAGTTTAGTAAATATTTATAATAGTACTTTAGTATAGTTTTCTCTAATTCTTATTATATATACTATAATATTATCTATATATACTATATAGTATATATTAATTAAACTAGTAAGTATATAGTTAATATATACCTAAAAGGTTACTAGTATATTAATAAGACTAAATAGTATTATTATATATTTATAATAGCTATACTATATCCTAAATACTATTTTCTAGTAATCTTCTAATTTAATCCTAATATAGTAATAAATATCTTTAAAATTGATTTTTAAGATCTATATTACTCTTTAAAGTTTATCTAGAAACTTACTAATAAGGAGTAGTAAATATTAGTTTTTAATTATAACTTTATTAAAACTCTTATAATTAATATATAAATATAAGGAGCTATTTTTCTTTAGAATAAAAAGGATTAATATACTTATTTTACTTATAAGTAGTCATATATATCTATTTACTAGGTTTTCTATAATATATATTTCTAACTCTTCTAATTACTACTTATTTAGTAGATATATAAACCTATAAAATAGTTTCTTACCTAGTTCTAGTTTAATAGTATACTTAGTATTTTCGAGGACTAAGACTAATTTCGCTGTAATTTTATTAAATACTTCTTATTTATTTATAAGTTCTTTAAGGATATCTATAGTTATAATAACTTTATCTACTTCTCTAAAAACTTCTATATAAACCTTAAAATTATTATTTACTTTACTAATATATAATATATAAGTAATCTTATTATTCTTAATAATTTCTTAAATAAATATTTCTAGTTTAGTAATAGATATTTATTTGGGAGGGGCTAATGGCTCACTCTCTACTACAACTATTAGTAGATATATTACCCCCTGAAATACAACTTCAGCCTTCCCTTACTACGAAGTCTTCTACTACTATAAGGTTAAATATCGGAACCGGGGTTATAATTATCCATAACAATAAGTAATTTCATTACCGTTTTAACTAGTTATGAACTAGTATTAGCACGAATACTATTATTAGGTAAAATTTATAGTTAAATCTATATATAGGGTAAAGAGCTTAGATACTATTCTAGGTATAGAGCAAAAGTAACTAAATAGATATCTATTTATAATACTAAATATTTATTTAGATATCTATTATAATACTTTTCTTTTAGCTTATAGAGTTTTATCTTAATAGGAAGTTAATATATCTTTCTAGCTAGTAAGTACTAGTAAATAGTTAATATAATTTATACAAGTAACTATTTAAATCTATAAGAAAAAACATTAACTAGTAATATTTCCCTAGTTCTAATATTAAACTATTAAATTTTTCTAATATAAATATAGTTATTTTAGTTAAAACTAATCCTAGTAATATTGCTAGTTATTTACTAGTAAAGTTTACTTATAAGTATAAATCTATATCTATTACTATTTCTTTCTTTTTAATACCCTAGAGAATAATTACTAAACTTTTAGCTGTTTTCCTTATAGGAACTAATTTCTTAGTTAGTATAGGGATTATTAGTTCTATCTCTAAACCTACTTATTTCTTTAGATTTCTTTAATATAAGAACTTGTATTAATAATTTAGACTAAAGTATAAAAGTTTATAATACTTTATTTTTAGCTAATTATTAGTATTAAGTTCATACTTACCTTAGATTTATAGTTTATAGTTTTATATTTCATTTTATTATATAAGAAATATACCCCTATAATTTATAGTATAGCTGATATATATATATTTTTCTGGTTTAGGGTAAGTATAATATTACTTAACTTGCTAGTATCTTATTACTATCTATTTAGTATTAATAAGGTTAATAGACCTACTTAGCTTACTATTTTTAAAAATAGTAGTAACTAGAATAACTATAAATCTATATAAGTTTACTTATACTCCTTATTTTATATTAGTTTACTAGTATAGTACTATTAGAGTTCTCATAGTTTTTTAACTTCTATTATAATATTTCTAGTTTTTAAGATAGGGATATTAAATTTCTCTATTTCCCTTTTTAAGCTAAAGTATAAGTAGTAGAAGTAAATAAAAACTTTTCTTTTATTCTAATTAAATCTAAGTATATTTAAGTTCTAGTATAGTACTAACTACTTAGTATAATACTGTATAAGTAGCTAGTACTCTCCTTATTATACTTTTTTAAGTTTTTTATTTATATAACTTTTCTTATATTTCTAGGTTAATATACTATTAGTAAATAAATACGATAAAATTAGTTTAAGTAAGTTTATCTTCTAGGTTAGTTTTATAGTTTCTCTATTTTATTTAGAGTTAGGGTACTAGTTTTATAAGTACTTACTAGATCTATTAGTTAATTATACTACTTAGTTAGATCTAGTAGTTATCTTTAATAGTAGTAATCTAGTTATTAATTTATTTAACTATAAACTCTTGCCCTATTATTTTATAATTATATAAAAGTAATTTTTCCTAATCTTTAAATAGTTTAAGTATTACTAATTACTTAGCTAGTTATTAGAAAAAAGTTATAGTCTACTTCTTATAAGTTTCCTATTATTTATATATTTACTTTTAATATATTACTATCTAGGATTATATAATTTCGAGTACTTAGTTTATAATACTTACTAGATCTAATTTAGGTAGGAATAGTAGTTATAATAATACTTAGGATTACTTATCAAATCTAAGTATTAATTACCGAAAACCTAGTAACTACTTAGTTTTTAGGAATATAGTAGAAATTACTTTATTTTTTCTTTTTATATTAGGAAATAATTATTCTTTCTTATAAGATATATCTTATATAATATCCTTTAATAATTACGATTTCTTAATATCCTTAATATATTATTAGTGAAAACCTATATTAATACTAAACTTTAAATTATCTTAAGTAATATATAAGAAGTATCTTTCTTTAGGGTTATCTTCCCCTAAAGTAATTATCTTATTATTATTATTATTTTACTTATTTAATCCCTAGTAATAGTATAGTATAATAATAGTAATCTTGCTATATATTTCTACTAAATTAAATATTTATTATTAAAGTTTATCGAGGCTTATATGAAGTTTATACTTATAAGGTAGTTACTCTTTATAATATTAGTTACTACTTAATATCTTTATTTATACTAGTTATTTAAAAAATTAAGTAAAAATAATAGAATTATAAAAGTATAGCTAAAAGCCTCGACTAGAAAAAATTCAGATATATAGGTAAAGTCTATATTACTATATAGACTATTACTTAAAAGATCTAAGTTATAATCCTTCTACTAAAAACCTTTCTAGTACTTAGCCGGCTAGTTACTAGGCGTATTACGTAGTCTATTTATTATATCCTTATAATTAATTACTATTTAATATTCTTATTTATACTAATTACTTAAAAATAAGATAGAAATGATAGAATTATAAAAATATAACTAAGAGTATTAATTAGAAAACGTTTAGATATATAAGTAAAGTTTTATTACTATTTAGATTATTATTTAAAAGATTTAAATTATAATCCTTCTCCTAAAAACTCTTCTAATACTTTACTAACTAGTTACTAGGCGTACTATATAATCCGTCCGTTATATCCTTATAGAGATCTACTATATAATAATCAAAAATACTTTTAAATTTAGGAGTAAAGAGTTTAGTATTTATAACTATTTATTAAGTAGTATTTCTTCAATTAAACTATTCATCAGAATTGAGTAAATTCATTAGTTTTAAAATATCAAAGTTTGATCTAATATTTAAATTAGAATATTTCTAGATATCTTAACTAGTTATATAGAATTATAGTACAATATATTAATAGTAAAAATTAGAGCTATTTGATAGTTTTATTATTATATTAAAGCTACTAGTAATAAAGTTACCTTTTGTGAGTAGTTTGTTAAATAACCAATAAGATAGTCGTTATATTAAAGATCTTTAATCTATTCAAAGTCATATACCTCTCGGGAACCCTTTAAAAAAAGCTATACCTAGTAGTTAGCTCTTACCTTAACTCTTGCTTCATATACCTTATAGATAATACTAGGGCTAAGGAACTATTTAAATAGAAGAAACCTTAGGTAGTAAAATATAGTTAGTTAAGATAATAGGTGATAAATATAGAAAGTATATATAAGCCTATATCTATTATAATTACTTATTATAAAATTGTAGTCATACAATACTAATACCTACTGGCTAATAACGCCTATTACTAGCTATAAATAATTACTAGCTATTAATAGTTATTAGTAAAAGCTAGTAATAGCTAGTAGTAGTTACTATATAGTTTATATAATTGGAAAATATATAGCTACTAGTTATACTTACCTACTACAGGATTCAAACCTACTACTCTTACTATAAAACGGTAAAAGCTAGCTAGACGTTAAACTACTATATTAAGTAGGTATAACTGATAGGATAAATTAAAAAGAATTTCTTTTATATTTATTAATTAAGAGTAACGGGGGCATAATTGTCCACGACAATGGGTAATTTCATTACCGTTTTAACCAGTTGCGAGCCGGCATTGGCACGAATGCTGTTATCGGGTAAAATTTATAGTTAAATCCATATACAGGGTGAAGAGCTTAGATACTATTCCAGGTACAGAGCAAAAGTAACCAAATTAATTAAGAGTAATTTAGAAGTAAGTTGAATATTACTAGGTATATAACTATAATAAGCAAATGATATAATATATAGCTTGAATCTAAGTTTTTAAAAGCTATATTTCATTTAAACTAGAATCAAATACTTAAATATATATAAATAGAATAGGTAAGTTCTATATAAGCTAGTATAGCTATATAGTAGACTTGCTGCTGTACCTATTCTCATACAAAAGCTATACTATATTTAAAAACTGGTTTTTTCCTAAATATTCCTTTAAATTCCTAATTCTATAAAGTATTTTAATAGTACTTAACTTTATATATTATATAACTAATATGTTTTATTAGAGAAATTTCAAAATAAGTAATAAGAAATAGTAAGTCTTCTTTATAACTATATGCCGTGTTCTATAAGTAAATAGAATAATAAGTTACTTCTAGGTTTTTTGGTATATAAGAATAAACTATTGATAAATAACTTATTCATCTATATAAATCTTATATTGAAAAGCCTTACAGCCTTTCTATAAAATAAAGAGCTTTTCTTAGAATATCTTATAAAGTAGCTTTTAAAATGCACGTTAAGTGTAATTAGCTTTTATTTTATTAAATAGATTTTATAACTTATATTTAGACAGCTGAATAACTAAAATATATTTTACTTTCATTAAAGAGCTCTCTGAACTCTTCATATATTAAAGATAATAATACTATTAAACTATATCTCTTCCTTTATATCTAAAACGTTTTCTTTATAATTATCAAATTCGTGATTTTTGTAATTTCTTCTACTATAAGATACTTATACTATATATGTCTATATATTCTATAGACCCTTTAGCAAGTTACTATAGAAGAAATAGCTATTAATATTCTTACTAGTTTGATTTCTTAAATGAGAAAGCTTTCTTCTTATTTTTATAGATAGATATATATCTTACTTTTATTATAATAAATATATGAATTTTAAGTATTATAAGTAATAATATTGTTTTTTATTTATAACTTATTAAGAAGAATATTAATATGTAGACTATTAATAATATAAATATAGACTTTCTAAGTAATATTATTACGTATTATGTCAAATATCATAAAACTCTCTATACACATATTATCTTTTCTATAAAGCTTCTTAATTTCCTAAGTATTCTATTAATATATAATAAATAGAATTAGTAGACTCAATAATAGTCAGTTTTAGTATAAATATCATAATTACTATTTAGTAGTATTCAAATAATATATCTTTTGTTAATCTATATCTCTTATAACATGGGAAATCTATTTATTTTATAATTCATTTTAAAATCCTTCCATTTAGTTTTCTATTTCTCTATAAACTCTAAAATTTAACTTTTGTAAGAATTAGTATAGTATTAAAACTACTATACAACTCTACTAGTTACTATACAACTTAAGTAGCTTATATAGAATATAACTATCTTATTTATATATATTTAAATATTTTATTCTAGTTTAAATAAAATATACTTTTTAATAACCTACTTTTAAACTATATACTATATTTTTTTTTATTATAGTTATAATCCTAGTTATACTCAATTATTTCTTAACTACTTATAATTAATAAATATAGAAGAAATCTTTTTTAATCTATCTTTCCAATTCTTTAATAAAGTACTTAAAATAGTATACTTAATTACTAATAAACTTAATATAATACTAAAACTATCTCATAATTCTAACTTTAATTATTAGTATATTATACTATAGTTCTATATAGCTAACTAAAATATCTAGAAATATATTAATCTAGATATTCTACTTATCCTTGATATTTCAAAAATAATTAATCTACTTAAATTCAACTAATAATTTACCTAAGAAAATACTATTTAATAGAAGATTATAAATACCAAATTCTATCCTTTTAAAACTAAAACAGTTTTTAACTACTATATAATAAATCTTAAATTTTAAATAATTCAAAAATCTAACTATAAAGAAATAAAGAAATATTATAATATAATTTAGATATAAGTTAATATTACTATTAATAATAGTTTTCTAATATTTACTTAAATAGAACCCCTTAATACTAATAATATCTTTTTTTAAACTCTTCTAAGAACTCTAAAATATTAATATAATTAGAATAATTTAATTATATAATAATAAATTAAAGTTAAATATAAGAAGATTCTCGAGAAAACTAATTCGAATAACTCTAGTATAGTATAATATAATAAGTAATATATTATTTACCTCTAAATAATTATATATAATATCCCTGAAATCTAGAAAACCTTTATAATTAAAGAGTAGTTTTAAAGATTTATTTAATATATTTTACCTAATTAAGCTATCATTTAGTATTAGAATATAATTAAGAAAGCAAATTCAACCTTAATATTAAAATCTTTACTAAATATAGAGAAATTTCTATAAGAGGGGCTAATAGCTTACTCTCTACTATAACTATTAATAGATATATTACTCCCTGAAATATAACTTTAGCCTTCCTACCCCCCCTACTAACTACTATAACTAGCCTTTAGTTAATCTAAAGCTAAACCCCTCGTAACTATAGTAGCTAATATACCTGCCCCGCGTCAACCTTTTCAATAATAAATAACTAATAATTCTTTCTATAATAACCTTATACCCTTATACCCTTATACCTTTATACCTTTACGCCCTTATACCCTTATACCCTCACAGCTATGTATAATTTAAATATCTCGAGATATTCAATTACTACTAACTATAAATACTCTATTTAAATATTTATCAAAACTTTAATATCTATAACTTTAATATCCCCTAAACTAAACTTTACCTAACCCTAAGACGAGACTTTATACTACTAATATAAAAGTTCTCTACTACTAATATAAGCTAACTTATAATTTCTATATAAGTATAATAAGACTTAGCTTATTCTTATTAGTAAATAATCTTAATATATTAATTATAGCTAACTTATAAATAATACTTATATAAATATAAATATTCCTAGTATAACTAGATAGTTTTTAAAACTTCTATAATTATATTATTATAATATTCTAAAATATCTAGTAATTAGTATTATAATAGTATATTAATATAAAAGTATTACGTAATTAATACTTAATCCTTAATATTATTAGCTTAGTATAATAAGTTATAGGTTAATTAGTATAAGGATATAACGAACGGATTACGTAATATACCTAGTAACTAGCTAGCTAAGTATTAGAAGAGTTTTTAGTAGAAGGATTATAATTTAGATTTTTCAAGTAATAGTCTATATAGTAATATAGACCTTATTTATATATCTGAACTTTTCCTAGTTAAAGCCTTTAGCTATACTCTTATAATTCTATTACTTCTACTTAATTTTTTAAGTAACTAGTATAAGTAAAAATATTAAGTAGTAATTAATATTATAGAAAATAACTACTTTATAAGTATAGACCTAATATAAGTTTCGATAAACTTTAATAATTAATACTTAACTTAGTAGAAATATATAATAAAACTACTACTATTATATTATATTATCGCTAAAGATTAAATAAATAAAACGATAATAATAATAGGATAGTAACCCTAGGGGAAAATAATCATAAAAAGAAATATTTCTTATATATTACTCGAGATAATTTAAAGTTTAGTATTAATATAAGTTTTTACTAATAATATATTAAAGAATTCGAGAAAGGGGAGTTATTAGAAGATTTAATATAAAATATATCTTATAAGTAAGAATATATATTTCCTGATATAAAAAGAAGAAATAGAGTAATTTCTACTATACTTTTAAAAACTAAGTAATTACTAGGTTTTCAATAACTAATACTTAGATTTAATAAGTAATCTTAAGTATTGTTATAGATACTATTCCTACTTAGATTAAATATAATAAATATTATAAATAAAATACTCGAAACTATATAGTTCTAGATAGTAATATACTAAGAGTAAATATAAAAAAAATAGAAAACTTATAAAGAGTAGACTATAGCTCTTATCTAATAGTTAGTTAAGTAATTAATAGTACTTAGATTACTAAAAAATTAGGAGAAACTATTTTTATATAACTATAAAATAATAAGAGAGGAGTTTATAGTTAAATAAGTTAATAACTAGATTACTACTATTAAAGATAACTATTAGATCTAACTAAGTAATATAGTTAATTAATAGATCTAGTAAGTATTTATAAAGCTAGTAATTTAACTCTAGATAGAATAGAGAAATTATAAAGCTAGCCTAGAGGATAAACTTACTTAAACTAATTTTATTATATTTATTCGCTAATAGTATATTAAGCTAGAAATATAAGAGAAATTATATATATAGAATTTTAAAGAAATATAATAGGGAGAATACTAGTTATTTATATAGTATTATACTAAGTAGTTAGTACTATACTAGAACCTAGGTATACCTAGATTTAATTAGAATAAAAGAGAAGGTTTTATTTATTTCTATTATTTATACTTTAGTTTAAAAAAAGAGATNAACTAGGGGTATAATTGTCTATAATAATAGGTAATTTCATTACCGTTTTAACTAGTTGTAAGCTAGTATTAGTATGAATACTATTATTAGGTAAATTTTATAGTTAAATCTATATATAGGGTAAAGAGCTTAAATACTATTCTAGGTATAGAGTAAAAGTAACCAAATTAATTTTATTAATACTAAGTAGATAGTAATAAGATATTAGCAGGTTAGGTAATATTATATTTACCCTAGATTAGAAATACATATATATTAGTTATACTATAAATTATAGAAGTATATTTCCTATATAGTAAAATAAGATATAGAGTTATAAATTATAAATCTAAGATAAATATAAACTTAATACTAATAGCTAGCTAATAATAGAATATTATAAGTTTTTGTATTTTAGTCTAGCCTATTAATACTAGTTTTTATATTAAAGAGATCTAAGAAATAAATAGGTATAGAGATAGAACTAATAGTCTTTATATTAGTTAAAAAGTTAGTTTTTATAAAGAAGATAGCTAATGGTTTTATAATTATTTCCTAGAGTATTAAGGAGAGAGAAGTAGTAGTAAATATAGATTTATACTTATAAATAGATTTTATTAGTAAATAGCGAGTAATATTTTTAAGACTAGTCGAAACTAAATTAATTATAGTTATTTTAAAAGAAACTAATAAATTAGTAGTAGAACTAGGGAAATATTACTAGTTAGTATTTTTGGTTATAAATTTAAATAGTTATTTACGGAATTTATACTAACTATTTACTAATACTTACTAATTAGAAACATATATAGACTTCTTAATAGAAAAGTATTCTATAAGCTAAAAAAGTATTATAATAAATACTTAGACGAATACTTAGTATTATAAGTAAATATCTATTACTAAACTAGAAATATTTATTTAAGAGATTATTAAGAATAATAAGATTACTTATATATTATATATTAGTAAAGTAAGTAATAACTTTAAAGCTTATATAGAAGTTTTTAGAGAAATAGATAAAGTTATTATAACTATAGATATCCCTAGGGAACTTATAAGTAAATAAAGAATATTTAATAAAGTTATAGTAAAGTTAATCCTAGTCTTTAAAGATACTAAATATATTATTAAACTAGAATTAAATAAAAAACTACTTTATAAGCTTATATATTTACTAAATAAATAGTAATTAGAAGAATTAAAAATATATATTATAGAAACTTTAGTAAATAGATATATATAGCTATTTATAAGTAAAATAAATATACTAATCTTTTTTATTCTAAAGAAAAATAGCTTTTTATAACTATATATTAACTATAGAAGTTTTAATGAAATTATAATTAAGAATTAATACTTATTATTACTTATTAGTAAACTTCTAGATAGATTTTAAGGAGTAATATAGATTTTAAAAATTAACCCTAAAAATACTTACTACTATATTAGGATTAAGCTAGAGAATTACTAGAAAATAATATTTAGGATATAGTATAACTACTATAAATATATAATAATACTATTTAGTCTTACTAATATACTAGTAACCTTTTAGGTATATATTAACTATATACTTACTAGTTTAATTAATATATACTATATAGTATATATAGATAATATTATAATATATATAATAAATATTAGAGAAAACTATACTAAAACGTTATTATAAGTATTAACTAGGTTATATAAAGTATATCTTTTTACTAAGTTTTCTAAATATGAATTTTATATAGAAAAGATAAGTTTCCTAAAATATATAATTACTTAGGAAAATATTAAAATAGACTTAGTAAAAGTCTAAACTATTATCAAATAGAAACTACTAGAAATATTTAAGGAACTTTAAGTATTTTTAAGCTTCTATAACTTCTACTATAAATTTATTACTAATTACTTAGGAATAATAATACTATTTATAGTATTTTCTAAAAAAAAGATAGAGAAGAAGGGTTTTTTATAGTTAAAAAATACGAAATCTATATTCTTAGTATTATATAATACCTTTTATTTAGTAACTATTCTCTAGTATTAAAACCTTATTAGAAAGACTAGGATAAAGATAGATATATTATAATAAGCAATTTCAGGTATCCTATTATAAAAAGTAGAAAACTAATAATAACTAGTTACTTACTATTTAAAAAAACTTAGTAAAATAGAATAGAGATAAAGAATAAGTTAATAAGAACTATTAGCTATTATTAAAAACCTTAACTATTAGGGGTATTACTTAATATAATTTTTAAAGAAATTTATAATCCTAATAAACTATTAAGTTTTAATAAGTATTATAATAGTACTAATATAAAACTTTTAAAGAAAGCTTATTTACTAGATCTATAAACTCTTAGTATTTAATTTTAATCTAAAGTACTAGTTTAGAATTACTAATCTAGTAGATAAACTATTTAGATAGCTAAACTATATAAAAAAAGAAGTAGAATACTATAATATACTACTAACTTTTATAGATACATTATAATTTACTAAACTATTACTAGTAAATATTTACTAAAAAATTACTAAAACTAAACAAAACTTAAAATTAATAAAAACTTTTACCTAGATAATATAAGTATAAGAAAAGTACTTTAGTAGAGAAGCTAGACTTAGAAATAGAAACTACTTAACTTCCCTAAAATATTACCCTACTAAAAATACTAGAAAAATAGTAATAGTTATAGTTATAATTACTTATAGTAAGAAAATATATAGAAGAAAATAGGGAATATTTAGTAAGTATTAATAAGTAAAAAGAACTTATAAGAAGCTAAAGTTATTATTCTAATATAATATATTTTAAATTTAGTAATAAAAAATCTCATAAAAAACAAAATAATATATTCTATAGAGAACTCTAAAGATATTAAATAAGTTATTAAAAAACTATAAACTTATAATAAAAATTATTAAGTATATATAGAGAAAGCCTAGAGAATAGCTAATAAATAGAAAGAATACTTAGTAAATATAGAAAGGATATTCCTCTTCTAAGAAATACTAGTTATATTTAATATAGAATCCCTAAAATATGAAATTATTTACTTATATTATAATGAAAATAAAGTAAATTATATAAGTACTAATAAATCTTATAATTTTATAAAATAGAACTTCTATTAGAATAATATAATTATAAATATATAGGATTATATAATATTATATTAAATCTACTAAAGGATTAGGGTATTAAAATATAAGTTATATAACTAGTTATAATCTCTACTTATTCTAGTAAAACTATTTCAAGAAATTAGTATACATTTTATTATAGGATTACTAGAAAATACGTATAGAAATAATAGTATATATAATACTATCCTAGTAATAATAAATAGGTTTATAAAGTTTATAATATTTATTCTAATAATAAAATAGATAATAGTTATGGAGCTAGTAGTAATACTTTATAAAAAAGTAGAATACTAGTTTAATACCCTAGAAAATATTATTAGTAATAGGGATAAACTCTTTACTAGTTAATTTTAAGAAAGATTTATAATAGAATAACTAATTAAATAATAGCTATTAATAGTATACTATTTATAGATAAATAGTTAAATAGAATAAATATACTAAATATTAGAATATTACTTCAAAGTATTTACTAGTAATTCGCCTACTATTTAAGTAGTATAGCTTAAAAAACTATATTTATATATAATAATAGTAGATATAGTATTACTAAGTACTTACTAATAAAAAAGCTATATAAGTTTTACTTAAGAATAGTTAAATATATAGCTAAGAAAAACCTAATAATATAAAATATTACGGAGCAAATTACTTATATTAGCTAAATATATTATTAAATAGCGGAATATTAGTAAATAATAGTAAAAGATTAAGTAAAAATATATAACTCGAGATATTAATTATAAGTATATAATTAGGGAATAGTTATTAGGTTTTCGATAAAAAACTTTAGGTTAAAATATAAGAAATTAGTATTAAAATATATCAAAGTCTTAATTACTAAGAAAATAAAAGAATAGGTATATAAGGTATATCTACTAGAATAGTACTACTAGATATATAATATATTCCCTATCTTTTTACTAGAACTATAAATAAAATAACGAAAAAATACTAATAACTAAACTATTCTTCTTAAATTAGAAGATAACTTTATAGAATAAGAAATAGAAAATATTATAGTAAAATAAAAAAAAGAGATAATAGATACTTCCTTATTAAATAAATTAAGTAATTTATAGAGTATAATATATAAGAGATTATAGCTAACCTAAGTAATATATAAGAAACTATTTAGAAATTCGAAAAATAAATAATTAGGTATTATAAGAAGTAAAATAATTAGCCTATTATTAATACTAATAACTCGATAACTATATCCTAGAAAAAGGGAAAAAACAATTCTATTAACTACTTAAATAATATAAAAACTAATCTAAAAAGTATATCCCCGAATTAAATATACTAGTATATTTTAGTAATAACTTAATAAAAATATATATAATAGAAATAATTATTATATTTAAAGCTTAGGTATATTCTTATAAAAGTATCCCTAACCCTTCTTTATAGGGATAGTAGGGATAATAAATACTATTAGTATAATAAGGATAAATATAAGTATTATAATAAATATTATAAATATAGTAGCTTACTAGGTAATTTTCTTAGTAATAGAAATCCTCCTTATAAAAATAGTTTTCTTAATAAGTATAACTTTTCAGGAAAAAGTAAACTTATAAGTAATAAACTAGTAACTAGTAAACATAGAAGTAACTAGAATAGACGTAAAATTACTATAAGTTTTATATTTTTTAGCAAGAAATTCCTCATTTTCCTCCTCTTCTTCTTCTTTATCTTTATCTTCTTTTTCCTTATCTTTATTATTAGAAAAGGAATAATACTAGGGGCTTGCTAAATAGATTTCAGAAAATAAGATATAATTAATAAGTATAGATAAGTTATTATTACTAATAATAAAGCAGGGAGCCTATAAAAAGATCTCTATAATTTTAAACTCTTTATTCTTATTATTATTATTATTATTACTTTTACTACTATCTTTAGAGAAATATAGTAAATATAAAATATAAACCTAGTAAAGTATAGTAATATTAGAATTACGAAGAATAAGGTAACTACTAGTAATAATAATATAGTAAACTTTTAATAATTTATAATAAGAATATATATAAGATATAGGTATTTATAAATAGAAAATATCTCTTATAAGAAAAATTAGTCTATAATTAATTTCTTCCTTATTACCCCTTTAAAAAAGTTCCGAATAATTTCACTAGCTTTATACTATTTTATTAATAACTTAGTAAGTATATAGAAAAGCTTACTTTTATATTTAAAGGTTATTTCTCTTTACTTAAATATATAGCGATAGATTATAGCCTAGTTCTAGGTTATTTAGGTAGTATTATATAGCTTAAATAGAACTTAAAATGTAAAATATTAATAATAAATAGCGAAAAGATAGCGAAAAGATAACTTACTCTATAATACTCTTATTTATTTTTCTCGTAAAAATATATTTTATTAAGTAATTACTAATAATATAAAGTAACTTCTTAGTATTAAGGTAAAGTAAAGAAAAATAGCTAAAATAAAGTAAATAGTTACTAGGCTAAAGCTAAAGAAAACTTTTATTAGTAATATTATGTTTATTATAAATAAAAGTGTAAAATATAGTAGTAATAGACGTAATCTATAATATCTTCACGGAATATATAGTATAATAACAATAAAGAAAAAAAGAGAAATAATAAAAAGAAAAAGTATATAGAGAAGAGAAGTAATAGCAAGTTAAATAGTAAATATAAAAAGGTATTTAGGGATAGGTATTATATAAATAAAAATAAGATAATAATAAAGTATATATAAAAGAGAATAGATAATACTTACTAAATATATAGCGAAATCTTATAAGAGACTATAGTGAATCTTAAAAAACTATTCCTAATAAATAAATATTACAAGATCAAAAGTATCAATATATTACTAGGATAATAGTAAATATATATACAAATAATAGAAAGAACAAATAAAAACCTAATATCACTATTAGTAAAAATAAGTTCTATTATTTAAATTATAAAAAGTTAATAAAACAGATAATAGTATTATAATAATATAATTATTAGTATTAAAGGAAATATTATATATAATAAATAATTAGTAATAAAGTATAGGTTTTATAGGGGATATTAAGAATATATAATTATAGATTATATATAATAAATAGTTAGTAATATAGTATAAGCTTTATAATAGATATCAGGAATATATAACTATAGTTTTAAAGACTAAAGTTTTTAGAGGGGGAAATAATTATAAAGATATAATAAATAGATTATATAGTATATTTAGTAATTAGCTAGCTAAGTACTAGAAGAGTTTTTAGTAAAAGAATTATAATTTAGATCTTTTAAATAATAATCTATATAGTAATATAGACCTTACTTATATATCTGAACTTTTCCTAGTTAAAACTTTTAGCTATACTCTTATAGCTAGATAATCCTTTTTAAAATATCTATAAACTACCTATTAATTATAATATTTAAAATAATTTTATTAAAACCTATTTTAATAAAGTAATAGCTTTAGTTATAATAGTTATAACTAGATATCTCTATACCTATTCTATATATTGTTTTATAAATAGCTATATAGATTTCAAGGAGATTTCAGTTCTATTATAAAAGTATAGATATAGAAGAATAATAAATTATAGAATACCTAGCTTTTATAAATACTCTATTTTATTATATCTTNTTATAAGTAGTTATATAGATTTCGAGGAGATTTTAGTTCTATTATAAAAGATATAGAAGAATAATAAATTATAGAATACCTAGCTTTTATAAATACTCTATTTTATTATATCTTTAAGAAGTTTACAAAAATTCTTAACCCTATAACTTTAGTAATTATTTTCAACTATATATATTAAGCCTTAATCTCGATAAAACTCTCCCTTACTATTACTACGGGGTCTTCTACTACTATAGAGTTAAATATCGGAACTAGGGGTATAATTATCTATAATAATAAGTAATTTCATTACTATTTTGACTAGTTATAAACTAGTATTAGTATAAATACTATTATTTAGTAAAATTTATAGCTAAATCTATATATAAAGTAAAAAGCTTAAATACTATTCTAAATATAGAGTAAAAGTAACTAAATAGAGAAATTTCTATAGTTCTATTTTATACTAATAAAAATTTAATAAAGGATTATATAAAAATACTATTTATATTAACTACTTCTATAAAAAAGTTAAATATATCTTAAACTAAACTAAGAAATTTCATAATTTCAGAAATTACCTATACTTTCCTAAGAACTATAAATATATTAAGTATACTATTACTAACTTATATGCTAGATTCCTTAAAATTTAGATAATAGTTACTACTCATAATAATATTATACATAAAATAAATAATTCTAAACTTTATACTCTATACTAGAAACTAGCTAAAGAAAGATAGCTGAATTCTATAAAGTATACTAATAAGGCTAAAAAAGTATTTTTAGATACTTTAAAAGCTAAATTAGTCTTTTTAAATAATAAGTCTAGTAATAGCTATTACCCCTTAATTTAATATATATAAATATTAATCCTACTTTCCTCAAAATGTTAACTATAATTCCTTTGGGGATTTTCTTAACTATTTCAAAACCTTATATATTTTTAAGAAATGTAATTTTTAATAACTATAAAACAGTCTATATTACTAATTTAATAGATTTCTTTAAGATAAACTTTTTAAATTTAGTAAGGGAATAGATTTAATTTAATATAGTTTAGCTAACTCCTCTATAATAAGGCAAAATAAAAGAATTAATAACAAAATCCTTAATAGTCTAAATAGGAGAAATATACTAGATTTAATATTAGATAATATTACTTATATTAAAAGTTCTATACTAATATTATCTTAGAAGCTCTATTTTTTAATAAAACTAAAATCTAATATATAAAACTAGATTATACTCTTAGATTTAGCCTAATTAAATACTCTATTATAATTTGGGAATTTTTACTCTATACTTAGAATAGGATTTAAGCTCTTTACCTTATATATAGATCTAACTATAAATTTTACCTAATAATAGTATTTATATTAATACTAGCTCGTAACTAGTTAAAATAGTAATAAAATTACTTATTATTATACATAATTATACCCCTAGTTCTGAAAATTAACCCTATAGTAGTAGAAGACTTTATAGTAATAATCGGGGAGAGTTTTACCTAGGCTAAAGTTTAGTATATATAGCTAAAAATAACTACTAAGGTTATAGGATTAAGAACCTTTATAAACCTCTTAAAAATAGAATAAAATAGAATACCTATAAAAGCTAGGTATTCTATAATCTATTACTCTTCTATATCCGTCCTTAGTAAAGTCTAGTAATTAGAGTAGTAGTATACTATACTTTTATAATAGAACTGAAATCTCCTTGAAATCTATATAACTACTTATAAAAAAAGAAATATAGAATAGGTATAGAGATATCTAGCTACGACTATTATAACTAAAACTATTATTTTATTAAAATAAACTTTAATAAAATAATCTTAAGTATTATAATTAATAGGTAATTTATAGATATTTAAAAGAAAATTATCTAGTTAACCTATAACTTATTATACTAAGCNACTTCAATATTAATATACTACTATAATACTAGTTACTAGATATTTTAGAATATTATAATAATATAATTATAGAAGTTTTAAAAACTATTTAGTTATACTAGAAATATCTATATTTATATAAGTATTATTTATAAGTTAGTTATACTTGATTAATATATTAAAATTATTTACTAATAAGAGTAAGCTAAGTTCTATTATACTTATATATAGATTATGAGTTAGCTTATATTAGTAGCGGAGAACTTTTATATTAGTAATATAAAGTCTTATCTCGGGGGTAGGTAGGGCTCGGTTGAATAGAGTACTTATAGTTAGTAGTAATTATATATCTCGAGATATTCGAATTATATATAGCTATGAGGGCGTGAGGGTGTGAAGGTATAAGGGTATAAGGTTATCGCGGAAAGAGTTATTAGTTGTTTATTATTTACGAAAAGGTTAATATAGGGCAGGTATACTAGTTATAGCTATAAGGGGTTTAGCTCTAGATTAACTAGAGGCTAGTTATAATAGTTAGTAGGGGGGTAAGAGGGCTGAAGTTATACTTTAGGGGGTAATATGTCTACTAATAGTTATAGTAGAGAGCGAGCTATTAGCCCCTCCTATACTCTATTATAATAAAATAGTTATTTAGAAAATATAATCTCATTTTCCTTAAATATAAACCTATTTTAAACTATTTTATAATTTATTTAAAGATTTCTAGTATTATCTTAGAATTTCTAACTATTTCATTCTCTTAACTATACCCTAAAATAGTTTTCTTAGATCTAAAATCTAATAGGATTTATATATAGTACTTTTAAGTAAAATACGTTAGATAAACTACTCTTAAATATTTAATCTTGAATATTAAAAACCTAAATATTATAAGACTAAAGTAACTAAACTATTACTTCTATATAATAATTTATTCTTAATAATTTATTACTAGATAAATTTTAGCGTTATATTCATATAAGGGAATAGCTAAAAGCCTAGTAGGGGAAGGAGTATTTAGTAAAAAGCTAGGTCTCTATAAATTATAAGATTTTAACTTAGTAAGCTAATTAGTAGTAGTTATAAGAAGGTTTTTATCTTATAGTAGCTTTAGGCTACTATATTACTAATCTATATCTATATAATAATCCGATCCTAGCTATCCTAGCTCTCTATATAAGCTATAAGGTATATTTTTATAACTATCCCCCTTTTATAAGCTTTAAGCTTTACAATTTATAAATACTATATAGCTCTTTTCGAAAATAACTTTACTAGTTATTTACTAACTATTTAGTAATTAATAATAAAAAAAGTTCTTCTTATATATATATTAATCCATAAGAATTATCCTATACATATATTAATATATAAAAGTTTTTATCTTATATATATATTAATATATAAGGCTTCTATTACTATATTAAACTAGTAGTATTTCCCGTATAGTATATTAACCGGGATCTTTAAGCTTACTAGGGCATCTAACCCCTTTAGTATATTAACTAGAAATCTTTAAAGCTAAACCTAAAGCGTCTAACCCCTTCCTATAAAGCTTCTCGTAGCGGATTAGGCTAATAAAGTATTAGTATATATTTACTAGTAAGCTTTTCTAGGCTTTCTTATTATACTATATAACCCTAGGCTCTATATAGCTCTAGGGACTTCTCGAGCCTTTAGTGAAATACTTATAGTAAACCCTTATAAGGTACTCTTATTATACTATAGTTTTCTAGCCTTAGGTTTATTATAGTTCTAGGGACCTTTAGTAAGTCCTCGGCGAAATACTTATAGTAAGCCCTTATAGGCTACTTATTTTCTAGGGTACTTTTACTACGCTATATAGCCTTAGGCTCTATATAGCTCTAGGGACTTTTTATTAGCGAGCTTTTAGTAGCGAGGCGTTTATAGTAAATCTTTATATGGTACCCTAGTCTCTAGTAGAATACATAGAACTCATTATAGTAATAAGTAATTATAATATAGCCTAACTTGCCGTATACTTCGTATAAGGGGTAGTAGTCTTTAAAGTACTTTTCTAGGTATAACTTTTTCGCTAGAAAGCTTTCTAGAGTATTAGTCTCCCTATAGTATTTAGGTGCTAACTTCTTAGTAGTAGTACTTCTAGTATTACTAAAACTTTTATAAGGCTATAATATCTCCTATAAGTACTTAGCTACTAAGACTACTACTCTAAGTACCTAGTTATCAAACTTCTAATACTATAAGTACTACTATAGCTTAATTTCGAGGTAATAGAAGAAAGTAAAAGTATAAAGCCTCGATATCTCTATAGAAATACCTAAGGCTTTATAAATAACTAACTATTCAGTATAAAACTTTAGTAAAAACGAGCTTTTATATTAAAGTATATAAAGTATACTATAAAAGCGTAACTCTTATAAAGTCGGATTAATTAATAAATAGCGAGTAAATACTATAAAGTTAGCCTATATAGGGTTATGTAAAGTATAGTAGTAATTATATTACTAGGTCTAGAGAGTATAGGAGAGTTTCGTTATAGCCTATTGAATCTTTTAGGCTTCCGAGACTTGTAGGTATAATATATATGTATCTGAAATCGCTATTAACTAATCCTTAATTTTATATAAAGTAGTACCTTTATAAAAGAGGTTATATAGGTAACTAGAAAGCCTCGAGTAATCCTTATAATTAATAGCAGTTTCGGGGATTAATAGTATAGGGGTTACTACTAAGTATTCACTACTAGATAACTAAGCTAATATTATTTCTATTAAAGAGGACTCTTATTTAAAGAGGTATATAAGTATTATAATTGCTATATATTTAAGTAATATATTTATTATTTGGAAGAAGCTAATAGCTCGCTCTCTACTACGACTATTAGTAGATACATTACCCCCTAAAATATAACTTTAGCCCTCCTACTCCCCCCTACTAACTACTATAGCTAGCCCCTAGTTAATCCAAGGCTAGACCTTTTATAGCTATCATAGCTAGTATACCCACCCCGCGTTAACTTTTTCACAGATAATAAATAACCAATAACTCCTTCCGTAATAACCTTATACCCTCACGCCCTTATACCCTTATAACTATACACGATTTAAATATCCCAAGATATTCAATTACTACTAACTATAANTAACTATACACGATTTAAATATCTCAAGATATTCAATTACTACTAACTATAAATACTCTATTCAAATATTTATTATAACCTTAATATCTATAACTTTAATATCCCTATTATAAACTAAGCTTTACTTACCCCCGAGATAAGACTTTATATTACTAATATGAAAGTTCTCCGCTATTAATATAAGCTAACTTATAATTTCTATATAAGTATAGTAAGACTTAGTTTATTCTTATTAGTAAACGATTTTAATATCGAATATAGCCGATATATAAACAATACTTATATAGATATAAATACTTCTAGTATAGCTAGATAGTTTTCAAAACTCCTATAATTATAGGATTATTATACTCTAAAGTATCTAATAACTAGTATTATAGTAAAGTCTTAATATTAAAGTATTATCTAATTAATACTTAGTCTCCGATATTATTAGTTTAGTATAATAGCTTATAGGATAGCTAGATAATTTTCTTTTAAATATTTATAAGTTACTTATTAATTATAGTATTTAGAATAATTTTATTAAAACCTAGTCTAATATACTAGTAGCTTTAATTAAAATAATTATAACTAGATATTTCTATACCTATTTTATAGTTATCTTTTTATAAGTAACTATATAGATTTTAAGGAAGTTTTAATATTATTATAAAAGTATAGTATACTATAACTTTAACTACTAGGCTATACTAAAGACTATTTAGTTACAGAAAAGTAATAGATTATAGAATACCTAGCTTTTATATCTCGAAATAAGTATTCTATTTTATTCTATTTTTAAGAGGTTTAAAAAGGTTCTTAACCCTATAACTTTAGTAGTTACTTTTAGCTTTATATATTAAGCCTTAATCTCGATAAAACTCTCCCTAACTATTACTACGAAATCTTCTACTACTATAGAGTTAAATATTAGAACTAGGGGTATAATTATCCATAATAATAGGTAATTTCATTACTATTTTAGCTAGTTATAAGCTAGTATTAGTATAAATACTATTACTAGGTAAGATTTTTAGATAAATCTATATATAAAGTAAAAAGCTTAGATACTATTCTAGGTATAGAGTAAAAGTAACTAAATATATTTATTATTTAAAGTTTAAGTAATATAATTACTATGTTTTTAGTAGAGGTTTCAGTAAGTATTATTACTTAGGATACTGAATTTTCCGCCGAGTATTTAGTAACTATATATTTACTAGCTATTTATTATAATAGAGCTATTACTAAAATCTTAGCCCTACCTTTCTAGGAAATAGAAGTTAAAGAATTATAAGGGAATAGTTAAAAGCCTAGTAGGGGAAGGAGTATTTAGTAAAAGAGTAAATCTCTATAAATTATAAAACTTTAACTTAGTAGGCTAACNAAAGCCTAGTAAAGAAAAGAGTAAATAATAAAAAGTAGGTCTCTATAAGTTATAAGACTTTAACTTAGTAGGCTAACTAGTAGTAGTTATAAGAAAGCTTTTATCTTATAGTAATTTCAGGTTACTATATTACTAATCTATATTTATATAATAATCTAATCCTAGCTATCTTAACTCTCTATATAAACTATAAAGCATATCCTTACAATTTAGTTTACCTATTTTATTATATTACTTAAGATCTTTTCAATTTCCTTAAAATATATATGAATAACTTTTAAGTACTTATTATTATAGATAAATTCTAAAGCTTACTCTTTATATTTATACTACTTAATAAAACTTATATTTTAATCTTTTAAATATTAATAAGTTTCGAAAAGAATAAAACAAAATAGAGAAACCTTACAATTTATAAGATTTAATAAGATATTGAGAAAATAGTAATAGTAATTAATAGAGAGACTAGCTACTAGAGATAAATAATATAATAAATAATTAATCTTAAACTATCTCTCTCTTATACTACAAAACTAGTTAAAATAAGTAAATATACTAGAAAAAAACTAATTACTTAAAAGATAAAAATACGAGAAACTAAAAACTACTACTTAAATTATAGATAGGATTAATTTAAATAGTAACTATACTATATAATATATTTCTAAATATTTAAAATAACTAGAAATTACTATATAAAATTAAAGAAGCTTAGTATAAGTAGTATTTTTATTACTAAATACTAGAATATACTCTAAGTTTTTATGAAGATTTATAACCCTACTTAAAATAGATTTATACTTATAGATCTTAAGTATACTTACTTAAGAAATACTATAAATAAAGCATTTTAAAAATAAATTTAAGGTTTAACTAAAGAGATATATTAGATACCTAATAGGCTATATTCTAAATACCTATAATCTTTACAAGATCTAGACCTTTACTTTTCAAAGAATTATTATTACCTAAAATATCAAATTCAATAAAATAGAATTTTACTTAAAGTAAAACTTATATAAAGTATTCATAAAGAAATTACAAAACTACTAGTTAAATTGATAACTAAAAAAAAGAAAGCTTTATTCTTAAGATACTCAGAAATTTCAAAATAATAAAAATACTTAATTAAAAAACCTCTTTTCTACTAGTTATCCTATTAATACTAGAAGTAGCCTAGAGTATTAGGCTAAACCTAGAATTAGTCTTGAAAACTAATAAGAGAGATTTAATTATACTTAAACTAATACCTAAACTAATAAGACTAGTCTAGGTTTCTAATTAATAATAACTAAATGTAATAGTTTTAAGTAAAAATTAGAACTTAGGAAATATACTAATAGCTAGAGAACTAGATAATATATTTGAAGTTAGGGATCTAGCTAATTAAAAAGGGATACTTACTTTAACTAAGAATAGAAATAATTATTTTAGAACTCCTATTTACCTAATTTGGGGTAGACTAAAATATAACTCTAGACTTTAACTAATTAAGTTATAATCTTTAACTACCTAAAAACCTAGTTAATAATATAAGAATAAGTAATAACAATAAATCAAATTAGAAATTACTATAAATAACTACATAATACTCTTAAAAGAATATAATAGTAGTATTTTATATTTCTTAGAATATGAATAAATTAGTTTTATTAGTATTTATTTGCCTAATTAGTAGTAAAAGCGTAATAACAATAATCTTACCTTTCTAATAGTTTTCCTTATTATTTAAAGTATAATATTAAAGAAAAAGGATCTTTCTACTAAGATTTTAATATACTTCAATTAACTAGTTATACTACTAAAGACTTAGAAAGATATTACTAACTTATTAGAACTACTATAAAAAGTTTTTATTAATATAATAAAAGCTAAGATTATAAAACTAAAAAAGAAAAGTACTTAGTGAGAAATAGGTTACTAGGATACTAAATCTAGGCCTTTTTATCTTAAATTCGTTTTTACTTATAAAATAGATATAAATAGGTTTTTAAAATAGTATAAAATAAAGATTTATATATATAGAGACATATAACTAGTTAATTTACTATAAACTATATACATAGTAGTACTAGTTATTTAAACTTCTCAAATAGTTATAATAATTATAGTATAGTTTAATTTCGAAAGTTTGTAGTTTAATATTATTAATATATTTCTTAATACTACAAAAAACCTTAATAGACTTCTAATAATAATTAAACTACTATATGAGGTTACTTTTACTCTGTACCTAGAATAGTATCTAAGCTTTTTACCCTATATATAGATTTATCTATAACTCTTACCCGGTAATAGTATTGATACTAATACTAGCTTATAACTAGTTAAAATAGTAATAAAATTACTTATTATTATAGATAATTATACCCCTAGTTCTAATATTTAACCCTATAATAATAGAAGACCTCGTAGTAATAGTTTATATAGGGAAAACTTTATTAAGACTAAGGCTTAATATATAAAGCTAACAATAACTACTAAGGTAATAGGGTTAAGAACTTTTTTAAACTTCTTAAAAATAGAATAAAATAGAACATCTATTTTGAGATATAAGAGCTAGGTATTCTATAATTTATTATTCTTTTATAACTATACCTTTACGATAATACTAAAATTTCCTCGAAATCTATATAACTATTTATAAAAAGATAACTATAAAATTATAAAGGGCTAGGCTTGGGTTATGATTTAGCTATAAAGAGCGTAAATATTATTTATTTAGAACTAAAGAGTAAAAGAGAAGTTCTCGTAAAAGGTATAAAAAGTCTACTTAAGAGTAGTACTAAAAACNTAGGCTATGATTTAGCTATAGGGAGTATAAATACTATTTATTTAGAACTAAGGAGTAAAAGAGAAGTTCCTATAAAAATATAAGAAATCTATTTAGAAGTAGTACTAGAAGCTTACTAGTAGCTTACTAATACCTAACTCTTTAGGTATAATTATCGAGACTTAAGTAGAACTAGAGTTAACTAGCTAGGTATAATTTATAATATTACCCTTTTCTTTACTAGTAGTATACTAGAGCTACCCTATTAAAGTTTCTAT
>RYZW01000620.1:0-28201 GCA_004367215.1 Colletotrichum trifolii
TATATAATTAGCTACTTATATCTTAGTTAAAGTTTTCAGAAAAACTATCTTTATTTTTTAATAAGTAGTTTCTAGGTAAACTTTATATATCAGTATTACTATAATTATTTAGTTCTATAGTATTAATAAGATAATACTTCAGAATATAATATACCTATCTAGCAATTTACTAGGAGTATATTAATGGTTATCCCCTATTTATATAGCTTTTTCCTAGTTTCTTTCTAATTATATATTATAAACTAAAATAGTAAAGAAAACGTTTCTTTATTTTTATAGTTCATTTAGAGAAGTTAGAAGATTTATATTATAAGGTTTAGTTCTATTATATTATTTTAGTTCTATTAAGAGAAAATATAAAAATACTTTATAAGTTAACTTGAATAATAGTTTAAAATAAAACTAAATTCTAATAACATTTCTATTTATTTAACTTATTACTTTAAGATAGGTTTAGAATTTATAACGTATTCTAAAGATTTATAATTAGAAAGAATAGTAAACAACTTTACTATACTCTATGACTTTACTAATTATACTTTTAGGTATAATACTACTATTAGTANATTTTATTGTATAGTTAGATTAAAGGTCTTTAATCTATTTAGAGTTATATACTTCTCGGGAACTTTATAAAGGAAGCTATACTTAGTAGTTAGCTCTTATTTCATATACTTACTAGATACTACTAGTTCTAAAGAACTATTTCAATAGAAGAAACCTAAAATAGTAAAATACGGTTAGTTAACATAATAGCTAATAAATATAGAAAGTATATCATAAAAAGAAAATACAAGCCTATATCTATTATAGTTACTTATTATAGGATTATAGTTACGTAATACTAATACTAGCTAGCTAGTAATACTTACTACTAGCTGTTTTTATTAATAGTTACTAGCTATTAATATTAATAGCTATAGGTAAGAGCTAATAGCTAGTAGTAGTTACTATATAGTTTACGTAATTGGAAGGTATATAGCTACTAGTCGCGCTTGCCCGCTACAGGATTCAAAGCTACTACTTTCGCCGTAAATAGTAAGAGCTAGCTAGATGTTAAACTACTACGTCAAGCGGGTGTAGTTTTTTATTATAAATAATATAACTCTATTAAATTAAGATAAGTCTAATTAAATAATAAGTAACTAGTAATAATCTACTATCCCTACTTTCTTATAAGAAATAACTATTTAATATTATTTATAGAAATTTACTTTTACTACTATATACTACTCTAGATCTTATTAAACTATAACTAGTTCTAAGATAAATATGGTTTGAATATTTTGAATACTTATTAATATATAATATTCTAGCGAAATAGTAGTTTTTTCTATATTAGCTATATTAGGAGCTTTATTAAACTAGAGAAATAGTTAGCTAAACTATAATAGAAACTCATAAAACTAAAGCAATTCTAGATATTATAAATATTCTTAGGAACTTCTTATTCTTATATAGTTTTAACTTTTTTAGAGTTGTAGTAAATACTTTTCCTTACTTTAATATTAAAAACCTAGATATTGAATCTATTTTACTAAGAATATATAGTTTTCTAAATCTCAATATAAACTCATTTCTTATAATTATTTAAAAACCTATTAAACTCTATTTTTACAATTATGTTTAACTTATAATTATCAGTAAAAATATTATCTATGGTGGTTAGATTGAAGGACTTTAATCTATTTAAAGTTATATACTTCTCGGGAACCCTATGAAAGAAGCTATATTTAATAGTCAGTTTTTATTTTATATACTTACTAGATATTACTAGTTCTGAGGAATTATTTAAATAGAGGAAACCTTAAGTAGTAAGATGTAGTTGGTTAATATAATAGCTAATAAATACGGAAAGTATATTATAAAGGGAAAGTATAAGCTTATGTTTACTATAGTTATTTATTATAAGATCGTACCTACGTAATACTAGATACTAGCTAGCTAGTAGTAGTTACTATTAGTTATTAATAGCTATTAGCTATTAACAATTACTAGCTACTAGCTAGTAGTGGTTACTATATAGTTTATATAACTAGTAGGAATACTAGTTATAGTTACCCGCTACAGGATTCGAACCTACTACTCTTACTATAAATAGTAAGAGCTAGCTAGATATTAAACTACTAAATTAAGTAGGAAAAGTATTATCCAAATAAATTTTAATTAATTTATTAGGAAAGGGCTAATAGCTCGCTCTCTACTATGACTATTAGTAGATATATTACCCCTTAAAATATAACTTTAGCCTTCCTACCCCCCCTACTAATTACTATAGCTAGTTCCTAGTTAATCTAAGGCTAAACCCCTCGTAGCTATAATAGCTAATATACCTGCCCCGTATTAACCTTTTCGAAAATAAATAACTAATAACTCCTTCTATAATAACCTTATACCTTTATACCTTTATACCTTTATAACTATATATAATTCAAATATCTCGAGATATTAAATTATTACTAACTATAGGTATTCTATTTAAATATTTATTATAACTTTAATATCCGTAACCTTAATATCCTCTAGACTAAGCTTTACTTACCCCTAAGATAAGACTTTATATTACTAATATAAAGGTTCTCTACTACTAATATAAACTAACTTATAATTTTTATATAAGTATAGTAAGACTTAGCTTATTCTTATTAATAAATCGTCTTGATATATTAATTAATTATAGCTAATTTATAAATAATACTTATATAGATATAGATATTCCTAGTATAGTTAGATAATTTTTAAAATCTCTATGATTATAATACTATAATACTCTAAAGTATTTAGTATTTAATATTATAGTAGTATATTAATATTAAAATATTAACTAATTAATATTTTGTCCCTAATATTATTAGTATAGTATAACAAATTATAGATTAGCTAAATAAATTTCTTTTAAATATCTATAGATTACTTATTAATTATAATACTTAGGATATTTTTCTTAGAACCTATTTTAATAAAGTAATAAGTTTAGTTATAATAGTTATAGCTAGATATTTCTATACTGATTCTATCTTTCTTTTTTATAAGTAGTTATATAGATTTCGAGGAAATTTTAATTCTGTTATAAAAAATATAAAAGAGTAATAGATTATAGAATACCTAGCTAGCTTTTATAAATACTTTATTTTATTCTATTTTTAAGAAGGTTATGAAAATTCTCAACCCTATAACCTCAATAGTGACTTTTAGCTATATATATTAAATCTTAATCTTAATCAAGGTTTCCCTAACTATTGCTACGAGGTCTTCTATTATTATAAAGTGAAATATTAGAGCTAGAAGTATAATTATCTATAATAATAGGTAATCTCATTACTGTTTTAACTAGTTATAAGCTAGTATTATCATGAATACTATTATCGGCTAAAATATATAGTTAAACCTTTATATAAAGTAAAGAACTTAGATACTATTCCAAGTATAGAGTAAAAGTAAACAGATAATTAATTTATCAAAAATACCTTGAAATATACTATTAATATAGTATTAGAATATTATAAATATACTTATTAGTTTACTATAATGAATGAATAATACGGTATATAGTCTAAAAGTAGGTTGTTGAAAAGTACATCTTTTTCTGACTAGAATAAAGTATTCGAACGCGTATAAATAGAATAGTTGTATCTCATATAAAATCCTTACTTTATATAGTAGTTAGCAGAGTCGCACGGTAGCTTTAGTACTATATATATTCTTATATACCCCCCTAGTAGTAGGGCTACTAGAAATACCCTTATATAACCTAAATAATATACTAAATAAATAAAAAAAAGTAAATAGATTCCTAAAATAGGTTTTTAAATACTTAAATAAAAGGAATCAATAAAATCATTATAATCTCTTATATATTCAACTATCTTTAATATACATCAATAAAAGCAATTAGTTAGCTCCGTTTAAAATCACTAGTAATCCGATCTTTTTATATACTATAAATAAGTTATTTATTAATTTTTGATTTATTAGATTTCTTTCTTCTCCTCTATATTAATACTCTTTAATAATTACTTTCTTACTTGTAAATAATACATTTTAGTAATATAAATTCTATGTATTAATTCGAAATATAATAATGTATAGTAGTTATTAGTAATATTCTAATTATAAAAAAAACCTCTTAAGACTATTAACAAAAGTATTATTAAACCTAAGAATCCTTATATAGAAGTTCAGATATAAATTATTAATACTAATATTAACTAATATAATATTACTAGTAACTTTCTAAAGTACCTTATATCTTTTTCTATCAATAATTTAGTACTAGTATTTACTAGTTATATTTTCAAGTTAATATAATTACTTTTTAATCTAGATCTAAAAAATAATAAAATATTAGAATTCATAATTACTTTAAATATTGTTTACCTTTATTTACTCAATAAAAATAATAAATCTCAAACCCGAAATATTCTTTTATATTCTTTTGAAGAAATCTTTTTTATTGAATAATTCTTAGCTAATTTCTTCTTATTCGAGAAATTTATTTCCTACTTTTTCCCTTATTCTTTTCTCTCTATTAATATACTTATTTACATTAGTAATTGTATCTAAGAATACTCTTTTTCTAAGATTTAAGCCTAAGTTGATTTTATTAAGGAAGATAACCCTATTAGTAGTTTAAATTTCCCGCGATAGTATAAAAGCGAATTACTTTACTTAAAATTATTTATTTAGCTATATTTTAAAGGGTTTCTTAATTTATAAGAATATTTATTATTATCTTTAGTATCTTAATTTACTAAAATACCTAAACCTCATAGTATTATAAGAGGGGGAATTAGTTTAACTAAGAATCCTACTACTACTACTAATTTAAAATATCCTTATAGTTATCTAAAGAAGATTATTCTAAAACTTTTTTCTAATATCAAAAATAACAATTTAGCTAGTAACCCTAAAGAAAAAGAAGAAATACTTAAGTTTATTAGCAATAATAATAAAATACTTAAAATTATTACGAATAAAGAAGAAGATAGTAATAAAGATATTAAAGAAATAGTTAAACTACCTGGGAAATATATAAAGATTACTACTAAAATAATAAGACAATTTTTATAGATTAGAAATTAAGAAACTTTATTAGAAATATATAATCTTAAATATTAACTAGAAACTCCTGAATAATAAATTATAAAGCCTAGTAATGAGTCTACTATTCTAAAGAGGACCCTAATTAAGTCTACTTTTACTAATAAAAGTAAAACTACTAAAAAGTATAAGAATCGCTTATTTGAAATAGAAACTATTAGAAATTCATAACTAGTTTAAACTATCCCCTGTATAATATATTACTCTAGTTTCATCTTCTTATAAAACCCCTATTTTTATAATATTAATATTAGTAATTAAAATTTAGTTTCTAACTAATACTACTAGTATAAGAATAGTTTAAGGATTATTTATATACTAGTCTCCAACTAAACTTGTAAAATATTTAAGAGTTATTTAGAAGTTCTCGAGATTCCCGAAACTAATAAAATAAATATTTTAACTTAAGATTTTGTATTTAAATCTAACTATTCCTAGTTAAAAACTAAGAAACTTAGTAATATAAAGAAACTTATATACCTCAAATTATAATTAAAATAATAGAAAGATTTTAAAATTACTTTTATTAAAAATAGCAATATCTTAGACTCTATTACTAGAACTCCTATTATTAAATAACCTTCTCTAGCTTAAATACCTAAACCTATTCAAGCTCCCTAGTTTACCTAGCTTACCTCTAGAGGTTATATCCCTAGTATTTCAGTAATAATAACTAGCTCCCTAGTTAGCTAACTTTTTATACTTTAACTAATTCCTAGAAAGTTTAAAGTTTATAGTTATAGTTATAATACTTTACCTTATAGTTTTAAGTAGTTTTAGTATTTCAAATAAATTTAGGTTCTTACTTCTACTCCTTTGAAAAACTATAATTAGTATTTAATACCTATATAAGTCGATTTCTATATATTTATTATAATATCTTACTTACTTATTTAAAGCCTAGAATTCAAATAATTAATACTTAGTTAAATAAAAACCTATCTCGAGAACGTTATTTAATAAAAACAATTAAACGTATTCTGCCGCATTCTCGCTTTTTATATTAGTACTATGAAAACCTTTTATTAAAATAAGAATTGTTCAAGTTACCTTTATATATATTTAAAAACATAGAAACTTACCTTAAGTAGTTTCTTCTATTATTTTAACTAGCCCTAAAAATATTACTTATAATTCTATAAAGTTAAGAAGTATTCTAGATTATTTAAACTTTACTTAGATTAGATTCTTTATAAGTCTATCTACTAATATTATATCTATAAATATATAAATTACTTTAAAACTACTTTTTAAGTATTCCTAGTAAGACTATATTTATTAAATATCTATATATTAAAATCTAATAGATAAGTATTTACTATTTAAGATTACTAGTTTAATTATCTAGTAATTATTATAGTAGATTCTCTAAATATCTCCTAAGTTAAACTTAATATCTTAAAATAATTTCTTTAATACTATAGTTTCTTTTAAAGTATATTCTAAACTAAAGAGTTCTATTTTAGTTATTAATATAGTTATAATATTCTATTAAATAGCTTTCTATTAAATTCGTTATCTAAATAGAGAAATAATATAACTATAATTTAATCTTTAAGTCTTTTTATAGTTTATAAGTAAAATATTTCAAGTAATTAAAAATATATAAAATATTTTATTAATACTTCCTAAATCTCTAAATTATAATACTAGGAATCTTAATTTATAGAAATATTAAATTATATAGTTTATAATATTTATATATACTCAAGAAAGATTTATAAAATACTTTAAAAATAGAAAATATATAAATAAGATATCTAGTTATACTATAATAGAAATATAAAGAATCAAACTAATTTTAATCTAGTACTTATAAATTTCCTTAAATATAACTTAACTAGTATTTATAATAAAGATTACTACTAGAAATAGTATTATTAGAATTAAGCTATAGTTAAGATTGAAATATTTAGTAATCTTAATAGTATATATATTATAAACTAAGTAAATCTTATAATATTTATAATCCTAAACTACTTAAACCCTAAAAGAAATTTCATAGGATTTTACTTTTTAGGTTTATAGGTATATTTAATACTTTTAATTATCTTATAAGCTTTGTTTTTAATATTTTTATAATATAAAAGAAGAATATTATCTATATAGAATAAAACAAAAATATTTAAACTCTTATTTTTAAATAGATAAAGTTTTTCCAAGTATAACTAGAAGCTTAATAACTTAAGAGTAATATAAAAAGTCTTATACTAAAGAAAAAGTATATCTCGAAATCTATTAAAAGTATATTTGAGTTCTATATAATACTTTATAACCTTAAATCTATCTAGCAGTTTAACTATTATTAAAAGTCTATTAAGGTTTTTTATAGTATTTAGAAATATATTAATAATATTAAACTAGTAAACTTCGAAGTTAAACTATACTATAATTATTATAGCTACCCAAAAAATTCAAGTAACTAGTATTATTCTAAATATAATTTATAATAGATTAACTAGCTATATATCCCTATATATATAAATCCTTATTTTATACTATTCTAGAAAACTATTTATATCTATTTTATGAATAAAACTTATTTAAAAAGGAGAAACCTAAATCTAGTATCCTAGTAATCTATTTCTTATTACGTATTTTTCTTTTTTAACTTTATAATCTTAGTTCTCGCTATTTTAATAAAAGAACTTTATAGTAGCTCTAATAAATTAGTAATATCCTTCTAAACTTTTAGTAGTATAACTAGTTAATTAAAATATATTTACATTTTAATTCAAAACTCCTTCTTCTTTAATACTATATTTTAAATAATAAGGAAAACTATTAAAAGGTTAAAACTATCCTCATTAAACTTTTACTACTGATTAAATAAATAAATACTAGTAAAACTATCCTATTTATATTCTAAGAAATATAAAATACTACTATTATATTCTTTCAAAAATACTATATAATTACTAATAGTAATCTCTAGCTCTAATTACTATTATTATTTACTTCTATATTATTAGTCTAATTCTTAAATAATTAAAACTCCTAACCTAGTTTGTTAGAATTTAGAAGTATATTTTAATCTACCTTAAATTAGCTAAATAGGTATTTTAAAATAGTTATTTCTATTCTAAGTTAAAATAGATATCTCTTCTTAGCTAACTAGATCCTCAATTTTAAGTATACTATCTAGTTTTCTAGTTATCAATATATTTCCTAAACTCTAATTGTTATTAAGGGTTATTATATCTCGTTATTATTAATAAGAAACCTAAAATAACCTCATTAGTTTAAGTATTAGTTTAGGTAAAATTAAATTTCTCTTATTAGTTTTAGAGACTAATTCTAAGTTTAACCTAATATCTTAAGTTACTTCTAGTACTAATAGGATAATTAATAGAAAAAAGGTTTTTTTATTAAGTATTCTTATTATTCTAAACTCTCTAAGTATTTTAAGAATAAAACTTTCGTTTTTTTAGTAATTAACTTAACTAGTAGTTTTATAGCCTCTTTTATAAGTACTTCAGCTAAATCTTATTTTAAATAAAATCTTATCTCATCAAATTTAATATTTTAAGTAATAATAATTCTCTAAAAAGTAAAGATCTAGATTTTATATAAATTATAAATATTTAAAATATAGTTTACTAGATATCTAATATATACCCTTAATTTAACCTTAAATAATCTTTCTAAAATACTTTATTTATAATATTTCTTAAATAGGTATATTTAATAACTATAAATATAAATCTATCCCTAGTAAAATTATAAGTCTTAATAAAAACTTAAAGTATACTCTAGTACTTACTAATAAAAATACTATTTATACTAAACTTATTTAATATTATATAGTAATTTCTAGTTATTTTAAATATTTAGAGATATACTATATAATATCACTATTACTTAAATTAACTCTACTAATAATTTAAGTAATAACTCTAATAAAATTCCTTATATTTTTATATTTTAAGTAATTAGCTCTTTTCTAGGATACTTACTCGCTCTAACTAGTTTTTTAGTATAAGAAGAGAATAGCTCGAAATTAATTGTTTATTCTATTATTTATCTCTAGTAACTAGTTTCTCTATTAATTACTATTACTACTTTTTTAATATTTTATTAAATCTTATAGATTAAAAAGCTTCTCTATTTCTTTACTTATTTTTTGAATATTAATAATACTTAAAAGACTAAATTATAAATTTTATTGAATAGTATGAATAAAACAAATAAACTTAAGAATTTATTTTTAATAACAAAAACCTAGGAGTTATTTATATATATTCTAAAGAAGTTAAATAGATTCTAGGTAATATAATAAAATAAATAAATTAAATATAACTCTAAAATTTCTTTAGAGATAACTTATTAAAATAAGCTATTATATAGTAAAAGTAGTCTAATTACTTTAGTCTTATAATTTTTACTTCTTAAGTATTAAAGACTAAATATTTAAGAATAATCTATCCTAAATATCTTATTTAAAAATACTATATATAAGTATTATTAGACTTTAGTTCTAGGAGAACTATTTTAAAGTATAATTAAGAGAATAGAATAGTTAGTAATTCCGAGATAATACTAAACAAATTTAAATAGATTATAAGATAATTCAAAAAATGTTTATATTTAAAAAAACAAAATTATATTTTCTAAATAACTATTTTATAATAATAGAATATTTAACTAAACCAAACCTAAAAATATAGTCTAGTCCTATATACTAGATGTTAGTCTTATTAAGAAATAATTCTTCTAAAATAATATTAATATAGAAGTTTTTAATATAACTAATATTATCTAATATTAAATTAAGTATATTTTTTCTTTTTTAAACTATTAAAAATATTCTTCATAATTCTTTTATTTTATGTAACTTTAGAAGAATTAGCTAAACTGTATTAAACTAAATCTATTCTTTTGCTAAGCTTAAAAGATCTTTTCTCGAGGAAATCTATAAAATTAGTAATATAGATTATATTTATAGCTATTAAAAACTGTATTCCTTAAAGGTATATAAAGCTATCGAGTAATTAAAAAAAAACCCTAAGGGAATTTTAGATAGTTTTTTAATGTGAATAAAATTAATATTAATATATATTAAATTAGAAAGATGATTAGTATTACTAGATTTACTACTTAAAAAGGCTAATTTAGCTTTTAAAGTATCTAAAAACTCCTCAGCTTTACTAGTATACCCTTTAGTATTTAGTTATCCTTTCTTAGTAAACTTCTATTATAAAGTATAGAGTTTAGAATTATTTACTTTATTAATTATACTATTTTAAGTAGTAATAAATATCTGAATATTAGGGAACCTAGTATATAAGCTAGTAATAGTATACGTAATATACTTATAGTCCTCTGGAAAATATAAGTAATTTTTAAAATTATATAAGTATTTTATTTTAACTTAAATTATATCTAATTTTCCCGTATGAATAACTAATATAACTAGTATTTTACTATCATTCTTAGTTAAAATCTTATTAATATAAAATATAGCTATAAAGATCTCTCTATATTTAACTAGAGTCTTAATATTGAGGTTTAGAATCTCTTTCTTAAGAGTTTTCCAATACTAAATTATAACTTAACTAGGTGAAATATATTAAGTAAATACTTAAAACTACTTCTTAAGTATAAGAGTTTTTTAAATCTCTAAGATATTATATATAACTATTTAGAAAGAAATAGTATATTATTTATTATACTATACTAAACTAGAAATATTCAAATTAGCCTTTTTAAAAACTTTCTTATATTTAATTCTAACTTATTACTATATAATTAAATTATTCTAAGTATATTAATATTTTAGAACTTTTAGGAGAAATTAAAAAGATATATTATTTTTTTTAAGAAGTTTTATTTGATTAAATATTAGAAAACTAATATTAATAATAGCATTAATTTATATCTAAATTACGTTATAATATTTCTTTATTTCTTTATAATTAAATTCCTAGATTACTTAAAATTTAAGATCTACTAAGTAATAGTTGAAAACCCCTAAAATAGTAAAAATATAAAAAATAATTCTTTTAATTTGCTTTTAAATAGTGTTTTCTTAATTAAACTATTTATTAAGTTCAAGTAATATAAGTATTTCCGAGATATTAAAAGCAGGTTTAATATCTAGATTAATATATTACTAGATTAATATATTACTAGATATCTTAGTCTATTATATAGACGTATAGCGTGATATATTAATAATTAAAGTTAGAGCTATTAAATAGCTTTACTATTATATTAAAATTGGTAATACCTGAATATACTATTTTTAAGTAATAAATTAAAAAACTAATAAGATAAATTAAAAAAGATTTCCTTTATATTTATTAATTATAAATAGTTTAGAGATAATTAAATATAACTAGGTTTATAATTATAATAAATAAATAATATAGTATATAGTTTAAAAGTAAGTTATCAAAAGGTATATCTTCTTCTAACTAGAATAAAATATTCGAATATGTATAATTGGAATAGTTATATCTTGAAATGAGCTACCTATTTTACGTAGTAGCTAGTAGAGTCGCATAGTAGTTTTAGTACTATATATATTCTTATATTTACAAAACGTAATAAACTACTCAAATAAACTAAAGTAAATCTAAAAAATAGTCTTATATTTATTTCTCTCTATAATATAGATTTTATAGAAAGCTATATAAATATTAATTTTTATAAACTATATTACTTTACATATTAAAAATAGTATTTCCTTAATTAATAATAGAGGATAATAGTTATAAGTACTAATAATATTAAGAATATAATAATCTATATAAAACTACTATTTCTCTCTAGGTTTCTTAATAAAGAAACAAGTATTTTAGTTATAGATAAGCTAACCTAGACCTAACTTTTATCTATTAGGTTTATTATTTAATATTAAACCTCAAGGAAATACTCTTTCACTATATTATAGAATAATCCTTACAATAAATCTAGTTCTATTCTATATAGGCTTTTCTTTGAGTAAATACAATAGTTAAAAAACCCCTACTAAAATAGAAAACTAGAAACTTTATCTTTATTGAATAAATTTATAAAAGAAGTATAAATAACTAGTAAAATAAGTATTAGCTATTCTAAAGTTATACATATTATAACTACTAAAGCTATATTAATCTATATTAAACTAACTATTAATTACTTATATCCCTTTCCTTTTAAACTAGGAAATATTATAGCTAGTAATTTAATAAGGCTTATAAATCTATTTATATATATATATTTGTAGTATATTATTAATAGCACAAATAGTTAAACTACTAACTATATCTATCTACATTCTATTTTTCACAGAATTTAAAATAACTTATTAGTATTATAGTTATAGTTTCTTAAAAATAACTAAGTATATTGTTCCTAGGATTATATAGAGTAAAACCTTAGATATTTACCTATTGAAGTTAATTTATACCCTAGCTATCTTAGTAATATAAACCTCCTAATTAGTACTCAGAATAATACTTAATCAGTATAGTTATAGTAATATAATTAATATAAAGTTTTACTATCTTATAAACCTTTTACTAATTATTCTATAATAATTATAACTACTATTAACTTAAATAGAATTAAAAGATTTATTATATATTAATATAAAAACTAAGAAATAACTTATCTATTTACTTCTATATTTATCTAGTTTTATCTATTACTGTAATATTATTATTAGTAATTATACTAGCTTATTTCCTAAAGAGCTTTTTCTAGGAAATTAAACTTTTTCTTTATTATTCAGAATCCTTTTATCTAATTATAAACCTTAAATATTAATATTAGAAATTATTAGTGAATGAATAAGTTATAGCTTATATTCTATAATAAAATAATCTTTAGTACTATAATATATATAAGTACTAACTTATATATATATTCAAATAGCTATAAAGTTTACCTATTAAGCTTTATATATTTCTATAGTAAAACTTAATTAAAGCTTACTAGTTGTAGTAATTCACTCATTTAACCTTTTATAATAAAGAAGAGTAGTAGTATAGTATTATTATACTAGTACTAGGGTAGCTTAAACTACTTCTATACTTATTATCTATATATTTCTAATCTAATTAACTATTATTTTTAGCTAAGATAAGAATTATAGCTGAGTATAGTTTCGCGATTTTATATAGAATCTTAAGGTTTATTATAATGATAATGTAGTATTAAATAGTAATATAATAGTCTATCTAGTTAATATTATAGCTAATAGTAACTATCTGAATTTAATAGAACAGAACTAGTTAGAAGTAATTTAGCTAGATATTTCCTATTTAGGAGTATTCCTTTACTTATCTTATAGCTAATTTGAACTTAATAAAGAATTCAGTAAATAATTCATTTAAGTTTCTAATAGAAATAGTAAATCTTCTTAAAAGTTAAGGTATTATAATAGGGGTTTTTATAGTATTTAGTAGAGCACTAGAAGAATATATCAATATCCTAGTTATACAATAATATTTATATTATATAAAGGTCGTTAATTTATATTCAGATTTTGAGTAATAAAATAGTCTACAAAAACTACTAGAAGTCTTTAAGACGCCTAATAAAAACCTAATTAATTTCTAACTTATACTATATAGTTATCTACTAAATAGAAAAATAGAGAGTATTACTATTAAGAAGGATATTAATAGGGAGTAGTTTCTTCTTTAGAAAAAGTATTTATAGTATATATAAAGCTATATTATAATTCTATTAGAGCTATATAAAAGTACTTTAGAGGGATTAGTTTTTGTTTTCTACTAGGTAGTCTATTATTAATCTATTAGAATTCCTATTAAGGGTTTTAGAATAGTAGTATTTATTATTATTTTTCGTTATTTTCTATCTCTTTTATTATTCATTATTTACTACTAAATGAAAATTAAATAAGAAATTTAGTAATATCAGAAACTAGCTACAAGAGATACTTTAGTAGTACTTTAATAATATTATAATAAACTTAAAGAGTTTATACCTAAGAAAAAAACTCTTTACTAGACTATAGAAATAGTAGTTATATAGAACCCTGATAGTAATATTCTATATAAGCCCTAAAGCTTAGGTTTATAATATAAAGAAAAGTTTTAAACGTATTCTCTGTAGAACTCCTTTATCTTGAATTTATATATTTTAGTTTATATTTTCTACGATATAAAATATCTTATAACTTTTAAAAAGCTATTATAAGAGATTTTATTTAATATAGTATAAGACTAGTACTAATTAGAAGCTATAGAAATACTACGATTTGTATTATAACTATAGAAAATAAAACAATTGAATTAAATTTCTATAATATTACTTTTTATACCACTCTAACTATAAACCTTATCTTTTTTCATAGTTATAAGAATAAAACTATTATTATGGAATAGTTTTTGGGGATTATATAAGTAATGTATAATTAAATAATCAGCTATCCCGTTACTATAAAAACCTATAAATAGCAATCACATACGGGGCCCTTCTTTCCTCACATATCTATCTACATTCATTCTAAATAAACCACTTTAGCTAATCACGTACCAATAAACAGCTTACCTAGCCTAAAAGGCAGTACCAACTACTCGTTACTACCTATTTCGTAGTAGCTACTAGTAAGATACTAGGCTAGACTATTAATCTTAATTATAAAGAAATAATTATTTTGAAGTTATAGTTATTAATATTTAATATATAATAAGTTTTTAAGTATTATATATTTTATAAGAAAGTAATTATTTTCATATTATAATAAGTATAATATAAGCTTTCTCCTAGATATTACTAGTATTAATAGTATCCTATCCATACTATTTAAAAACCCCTGAGAAATAACAAATAATTCTAGTACTAGTATTTAGAATGTCCTGATCAAAAACTTCTGAATTACTTTATTTTAGTTAAATAAAATATTCGGATTACTAATATATATTTAAAATATAACAATCACTAGTTTATTTGGAAAATAAAAAATATATAATATTAGTAGAACTAAATAGAAGATTTACTATATAGAATATAAAATTACTCTATATATTCCCCCTGAAGAATACATTACTTTTAACTTCTATCCTTATTACTAGAATCATAATAGTTATACTTTAGCTTTAATATTGATAAATAGAACTATGAACTATTCCTAAGATTTCTGTTCTATTAACTATACTAGAGCTATTATAGTAAAAATAATCTAAGAGTTTTATTATACTTTTTAAATACTAAAATGATATTAATATTCAAGTCTTTGAATATAATAATACAATCCTTGAATATAAGAGATTAAGATTAGATCTTACTTATTAAAATAAATATTTTAAACTATCTATTTAATAAGTATAAAACTAAAATAGAAATACTAAGTATATTAGAATAATTATTAAAACCTCTATAAGAACTATAAATCAAAAGAATAAACTATTTCCTAATCTTTAGCCTGAAATCCTATAAACTTTGGTATTTCTTTATAACTAAATACTAATATATCTTTAAGCTAGTAAATATTATACTATAGGTTTTATAAAACTACTTAAAAGCTAAAACTATAAAACTAGACTTAACTTACCTCTATACTTTTAACTATAAATACTTTATTCTAATTATAAGTATAGAACTAAAGTTTAACTAGCTAGCTTACTTTAACAAAGACACCTTTATTAGCTTTTTAGTTAGATATACTTTACCTAACTAACATTAAGTATGAAACTCACTCTAAAATAAAACTATGAGAACTTATGATATTTCTTTTAATAAAATACTCTTGTTTAATAGAGATCTAATTTTGCTATAAGATAATTTTAAATAGTTTAATTCAAATTAAGTTTCTTATTAGTTATAAGAACAAATAACTATAATAGAACTTTTTAAGATTAGCTTAATTACTTATTTAAATTCTAGTAAAGGGTTAATTAAGTAGTTAATATAATAGGGGGTAACTATAAAAATCTAAGGTTTTATATCTATATAGTAGCCATTTCTAAGCTATTTGAAAGAAATTTCAAGACTATAAGATTTATATTCATAACGTCTCTAGAAATACCTATTATATGCTTCTATAATTGTATTTATATAATTCAAATTATAAACGAATAAGAAGTTTAGGTAGTTTTAGAGAAATTAAATATAAAGAAAAGATAAAGTATTATACTAGAATAACTAGGAGATCTTTATTTAAGACTACTCTTTTAGCTGATAGTCTTTAATTACTTTAAGATATTTCAAAATACTCCAATTTGAAGCTATAAAATAGTATGAATAGTGAACTAGAAAGGATCCTAGAAACTTGACTTTCTTAAAAACTCTAAAATATAGATATTATAATTTCTAATAATAAATACTAGCTATCAAGTAAATCATATATTAGAGAATATTTTAAATAGAAAAGAATGGAAACTTTTATTCTAGGAATTCTATAGTAGAAACTATTAAATTAATACTAAATTACTAGCGATAAGTTAAGGAAATAATACAACTATTAACTATAGAAGAAGAGAAAGCTTAAAGTAGTATCTGGAAATAGTACTAGTATTAGTAGAAATAGTAATAATAATAAGAAGTTCGGATTCTATAGAAATAGGGAACTTTACTATCTATATAACTAAAAATAGAGTTTATTTCAGAAAGATTAACTTTTATTATATAGAATATTCAAAGCTCCGAGATATATAAACTACTAAAAGCTTAAATATTAAATATTCTTATATTTAAGTTTAACTAATATACCCACTTAACGTAGTAGTTTAACGTCTAGCTAGCTTTTACTATTTACTAGTATGAATAGTAGGTTCGAATCCTACAGTAAATAAACGTAACTAGTAGTTATATATTTTCCGATTACGTAAACTAATTATCATAACTATTACTAGCTATTAGTATTTACTATAACTATTAAGAGATAGTAACTATTAATAGTAGTAGCTAGCAACTACTACTTTTAATAGCTAATAACTATTAATAGCTAGTAGTAAGTACTACTAACTAGCAGTATTAGTATTATATAACTACAATCCTATAATGAATAACTATAACAAATATAGGTATATATATACCTTCTATTTATCAGCTATTGTTTTAACTAACTATATTATTACTACTTGAAGCCTTCTCTGTTTAAATAGTTCCTTAGACCTAATATTATCTAGATAGTATATAAAATAAAAGCTCACTACTAAGTATACTCTCCTTTAAAGGGTTCCCGAGAAGTATGTAACTTTAAATAGATCAAAGACTTTAAATATAACTCAAGTTTAACTAATTTAGAGTTTAATTAATATAGGTTATAAAACCTAAACTCTAAAAACTAGTCTTCTAGAATAAATAGACATTATAAAGTTATATGAGCATTTAGAGATTACTTAAGCTTTTTAATACTTTTCATATAGAGAAATAGAATACAGAGTAAATAATAAACTAAGTTATAACTCCAAATAGAGTAATAGACTAAGCTATAACTCTAATATCCCCCAATAAAGTACACAAAGCATATAGTCTTTTAGAAGTTAAGAAAAATCAAAAAATCAAATAAAAACATTAGAAACTATATAGGGAAAAACTAGAGAAATCGGAATATAATTAGAAAAACCTAAGCTTTTATAAAAAGTTTAAAGGAAAAGATCAAAAATGGAGAGAAATCTGAAAAACCTAAAACTTTTAAAGAAGTTTAAAGGAAAAGATTAATCTTTAGAAAATAGTTAATTTAACTTATTTCCTTTATAAGAGGGAAGAATATTCTGAAAATTATTCTTTAAAATCCTCTTAATAATATTATCAAGTTTAATTTACCTTAAAGGCTTCGTCAAAAAGCCAGTAATATTATTATTTATATTTATATAAAAGAGATTAATCTTTTTATTATAAATAAAATCTCTTATAAAATAATAACGAATATTAATATACTTTGCTTTTTCATTAAATTCAGTATTTATAGTAGACTTTCTAGTTTATTAATCATCTATAGAAATCATAAACTTATTTAAAGCCCTGAATCTTAAAGTAATATTAATAAAGTTATAATTCTTATATAAATAAATAGCTTTTTAGTAGCCTCTACTAGAGCTATATATTCAGCTTTATAAGTAGATAAAGCTACTATTTTTTGCTTTATAGAACTATAATTTATAATATTACTCAAATCTAGCCAAAAGATATAAGCTAAATTAGATTTTCTATTATTTAACTCTCTTACCTAACTAAGTCTATAAACGTAAGTAAACTAAAGATATTATCATTACTATAATTATAAATTAACTTATAGTTTGGGTTCTTTTTCAAGTAACCTTATATCTTATCAAGGGTGATAAAATATTGTTTAGAAAGAATTAAAGAAAATTTAGATATAGTTATAATAACTAAAGTAATATCTAGCTTAGTTCTTAAGGCCAGAAATAATAAAGCTCTAGTATCTTTTTAAATTCTAATATATCTTTCTTTAAAGTAGTATCTTTATTCTTAAAGAATTTAGATTGATTATCTATTAGAGTATTAAATCCATAAATATCTTTTTATTACATTTTATAAGAGTTTTATTAGTATATTTAAACTACTTTATTTCTAATACTCGATTCTTTTCGTTAATAATTGAAGTTTTATTGAAAAGAATAATTAGTTCTCTTAAATCTTAGATTTTTATATTCTTTTTAAATTTATTATAAATATACTCTAAAGCTATGGAACTATCAACTTTTAATAGTATATTATTAATGTAAGAAACTAAAATAGCTAAATGTTACTTTCTTTTAAAAAATAATATTAAGAATAAAAGTTCTTTTATTATAAAAAGAAACTTTAAAACTAAATATTTATAAAATTGATTTAAAATATTGATATTATAATCTAAAGGTTTATTTTAATCTATATACAACTTCATTTAGTAAATAAATAAAACATTAATTCTTATACTCCTTTATAAAAACTACATATTTTAAATTATTAGAAACTAGCTACGAGAGATATTTTAGTAATACTTTAATAGTATTATAATAAACTTGAAAGGTTTATACTTAAAGTAAAAACTCTTTACTAGACTGTAAAGGTAATAGTTATATAAAGCTTTAATAGTAAAATCTTATATAAACTTTAAAGTTTAGGTCTATAATATACTCCTTACTATTCCTCTATTCTATTACTATAGTAATACGTAATATTAGTAACTTTATAATAAATAAATAACTTCTAACTACCTAAATTAGCCTGACTAATAAGAAAAGTCCGTCTAAATTATTTTCTCCTAGATATTACTAATATTAAATAGTACTACTAATAAGAAAGTTTAACTATTATTAATATTCAATAATTTTACTAATAAGGAGATTTACATTATATTTACCTTAAATAATCCTATACTATACTTTCCCTTCTATTAATCTAAGAAAAGTCTTTTTTTTCTTTATATAACTTTACTTTCTTCTCTCTAGATTTATATAACTTTTTATTCTATACTTATTACAATACTACTATTTTACTACTCCTCTACCTTCTTTCGTATTCTTATATTTTATTTATTTGGTTACTTTTACTCTATACCTAGAATACTATCTAAGCTCTTTATCCTATATATAGATTTAACTATAAATCTTACCTGATAATAGCATTCATGCTAATACTAGCTTGTAACTAGTTATAATAGTAACAAAATTACTTATTATTATAGATAATTATATTCCTAGTTCTAATAATTAACCTTATAGTAGTAGAAGACCTTATAGTAATAATTTATATAGGGAAAACTTTACCTAGGCTAAAACTTAGTATATATAGTTAAAGATAATTACTAAAGTTATAGGGTTAAGAACTTTTATAAACTTTTTAAAAATAGAATAAAATAGAGTACTTATAAGAACTAGGCGTTCCGTAATCTATTATTTTTCTATATCTTTTATAATAGAACGAAAATTTCCTTAAAATATTTATAGTTACCTATAGAAAAAGAACTATAGAATAGGTATAGAGATATCTAGCTATAACTATTATAACTAAAGCTTTTACTTCATTAAAATAAACCTTAATAAAAATATTTTAAGTACTATGATTAATAGGTAGTTTATAGATATTTAAAAGAAAGTTATCTAGCTAACTTATAACTTACTATACTAAGTTAATAATATTAAAGATTAGGTATTAATCAGGTAATACTTTAATATTAATATATTACTATAATACTAATTATTACATACTTTAGAGTATTATAGTAGTATAATTATAGAGGTTTTAAAAGCTATTTAGTTATACTAGAAGTATCTATATCTATATAAGTATTATGTATAAGTTAGCTATATTTGATATATTAAAACTATCTACTAATAAGAATAGGCTAAGTTCCGCGATACTTATATAGAAATTATAAGTTAGTTTATATTAGTAATAGAGAATTTTCGTATTAGTAGTATAAAGTCTTATTTTAGGGGTAGGTAAAGCTTAGTAGGGATATTAAAGTTACGGGTATTAAATTTATGATTTAAATAGAATATTTGTAGTTAGTAGTAATTAAATATCTTAAGATATTACAATTATCTATTAATAACTATGAGGGTATAAAGGTATAAGTGTATAAAGCTATCGTAGAAGGAATTGTTAGTTATTTATTACTAAAAAAATTAATACGGGGTAGGTATACTAGCTACTGTAGCTATAAGGGGTTTGGCCCCGGATTAACTAGGGGCTAGTTATAGTAGTTAGTAGGGGGGGGGGTAGGAGGGTTAAAGTTATACTTCAGGGAGTAATATATCTACCAATAGTCGTAGTAGAGAGCAAGCTATTAGCCCCTCCTATATTTTATTTATTATTATATTAATTACTACTATTACTAGTTCTAGACTTCCTAATAATAACTCCTCTTACTACTATACCCCTTCTAAACGTATTATTTATACTTATAATAGTTATATTACAGAAAATAATTCTAATAATAAAAAAAACTAACTCCCTAATATAGTTATTTTTATTCATTTAAATTATTATTCTAAATAAAATAAAAATAATATTACTTATCCCTATATACTAAGTTATAACTAATCCTACTACCAATAGTTAAAATTAAAAAGAAAGTATAAGTAAAACTCCTATTTCATTTCTACTAACCCTAAATTATATATTACTAGCTACTAAGTTAACTACCTAATTATACTTAGTAACTATATTATTACTCTTATAACTACTATTTTTTAAGAGAAAAGTAATATTAAAAGCTACTATACTACTATTTTTTAGTAAAGTTTTCTACTATAGTTCAATATTATAATACTTACCTCTATTATATCTCATAAGTAACCTCTACTTATATTACTACTATACTTACTATTCCCTCTTCTTATATTAAAAATACTTCTACTTTTACTTTTATTTTGATTATTAAATAAGTTATTACTAGCTTTAGTAATATCATGTAAATAATAATACGTCTTTCCCCCTCTCTTTCTTTATTTTTATTATACTAATTTCCCTATAATAAAGTATTATAATATATTCTAGTAATTATACTATACCTTACTAATATTATAACTATACCCTTAGTTTTATTAAGACTAGTTTACCTATTTACTACTACTATATAATTACTACTTCTTCTTAATACTAATAATACTTTACTTATAAATAAATACTACTTATCACTATCCCTAATAATAAAGAACAAAAAGAAGAAGGAAATAGTAAAAGAAAAGAAGAGTTCTATGAATATAAAGAAGTATAAAATAACGATAATCCTTTTATTTAATTTATTTGTTTAATACCTTAAAGGTAAATCTAATAACTAGTTACATATATCTTTTAGGAACTATGATATTACTTAACTTATAGCTTATATAGCCTTTTGCTATTAATAAGTTAATATTAAACTATTATTCTCTCTAATATCCTTATATTGTAACTTGAATGATAAAATAATTTTATTATTAGTAAAGTTCTTCAAAAGTTTCTATATCGGGGTATTTTAATTCTTCTACTTAACTAATATATTATGGTTATATCTTTACCCTAGTATATTCTTTACTATAAATATCTCTTTAATATTTTATTCCTCTTAAATTTTACTATTTTCCCTAGTAAAGACTAGGATAGGGTTAAACTATATATTTATATATTACTATAATAATAATAATCTATCCTCTACCTACTTAATAAAGTTAATATGGAATATTAAATAGATACTTATAGGGATATCTAATATAAATTTAGTAGGTTTAGTATATTAATAACTTTATATTTAGAGAATACCTAATTAAACTTCTTATTTAGTTAATATATTTTAATATAGTATAGTAATAACTTTACCTTATACCAACCTAGAACTTTTTAGCTATTTATTATATTCTATTTATACATATCCTATTATATTACTATATATATACTATTACTATTTAAGTTATCGTAATACTATCTTCAAAATAAAATAAGAAAACTAAACTTTAGTTTAAACTAGAATATATAGTTTACTTTACTATCTAGGAATATAAGATAAATATAATATTAAACCTATTTAAAGATTTATTTAAACTTATTTGAATTATTGAAAAATCCTTCTTATTATAGATTAGTTAATAAATAATAATATAACTTAAGTAGTCTAGTTATAAAAAATAATATATATATACTAGTAATGCTATACTACGAGGTATATGTTAACGCCTGAGGCGCGTACACTCCTATACGTATTTAGTATATATATCTATATACCTTATAAGTATAAGGTATATATAGCTATATACCCTCGTACCTTACTAGTAATACCTATTATTAGCCGTAGCTAAGTACTATAGTAGTAGTAAGTAACTACTATACTATAGATCTAGAGCTTTATATACCTATATATAAGTACATAACAGAATAATAATAATAACGAATACTAGGACTTTTGTCTACCTATATAATAAGATTATATATAGTATACGTTACCTTCTAGATAAATTAATACTAATTAGTAATTAACTTACCTATTACTACTATACTATAGATTAGTAAAGTTTTCATATAAAAAGAAGTAATGGTAAACCTTTTACTTAAAGTCTATATAAAGTAAGAAATCGTGAGTATTAACTTAGATATTTTATAAATATTACCTTACTTTTATCCCCGACGAAATACTTCTAAGTTAATATACTAACTTTACTCTATAAAATACTACAAAAATAAACTTCACGAGAATAATACCTTTTAGTATATACTAGAAAGTATTTAGCGAATATAATACTTTTTAGAGTATTACTAGATACTTATAGTATATGAGATTTATAGTATCCTATATTTCTTATACTTAAGAGACTTATATAGTATCTTAAAACTCCTATACTTTCTTAAGAATTATCCCTTTTTTAAAAACTCTATACCCCTTATTAAGATATCTAAACTATACATTAAATTGAATACTAGGATAAACCCTAGTATACTAATAACTTAGGTAACTATAAATACTAAATATTTAATCTAAGTAAAACTCAAGAAGTACATCAATCTAGATCTTGTTAGATAGATTATTAAATTTAATTATAAGAATTTTATATAAGTAAATACTAATAAAGTTACTATTCTAATAGTATTGTATATCTACTAATATAAATCGATAAAAATCTATAGTTATAAGCTTTTTAACTATTTTGAAATAGATTTTGATAAGTAGTTTTTATTAATATAAAAACTTATTAATAACTCTATAATCCGATACTTTCAAGACTAGTTTATTAGTTGTAAAGTAAAAAATAAGATAATAGGAAAAAAGATCTATAATATATTATATAAATTTACCTAATCTAAGTATTTTAAATACTAAACCTTTAAGGAACTTAACAAAGCTAAAAAGTATCTCTTAGGTTTTAGGTTAAACTTTAAAGATTACTTTAAATAGATTAAGAATTTCCTTGATATAGCTAACCTTATAATACTTTCCTATATTATTAAACTTAAAGCTAAAGCTATAATACTTATAGTTAAGGTTTAGTTAATATCTAAAAACCTTATACGAGATACTTAGCTTCTTCTACTACTTATATATAGTATATAACTTCTACTACTACCTATATATAGTATATAACTTCTACTACTATTAGTAGGACTACTAATCCCTGAGTAATATAGTATAGAGATTTCTTATTAGTAGGAGATATACCGAGATAATAGTAATATATAGTATCCCCTTCTTCAATATCCCTTATACTATTCCCCTATTCCCTTTTTAAAAACTTATCTATTAAATATACTATAAATTTTATAAAGTTATATAATAAGAATATAAAGTATAGTAGAAACCTCTATGATATTCTCGAGATTAAAATCTATATCTTTTAGAATTATTATTTTAAACTTAGTATTCTATACTATATATAAGCTAGAGTTTTCTCTATTATACTAAAGGATTAAGCCTTTGATTCTTACTTTAATAATTTTATATATTATAGTTAAAACTTTAATTTTAATTAGATAACTAGGTATATTTAGGAATATTTCGAAAATAATAAAATCTACTAGATTTACTTTTCTAAGTAGTAAAATACTACTCTTAAAAGTATAATAACTAAGAACCCTAATTAGAATAAAAAGGAAATACTTAAAATACTTATTATAAAATATACTAACTTCTAGAAAATCTTTAGAACTAACTAGTATACTAATAAAGCTTTCTATAACTAACTTATAAGTATATATTATAGTATACTAGAATACTAATTAGTATTCCTTAGCTTTATAGTAATTTCCTAGAAGCTCTATAACTAGTTATATTCTATTATAAATAATANAATACTATAGTATTTTAAAAATTATAATACTTTTAAAGTATTAGAAATAATAGTAATATACTTAAAGAATAGTTTTAGACTAAGTATATATATAATATACCTCGAGGTAATACTTAAAGCTATAGCTATACCCCTAGTTACTCCTTACTACTTTAAAGTAAATATCACTTTCCCCTAGTTTCTATATATACTTATAATAATAAGAAATACTATATATATAATAAAACAGGTTATTAATTAATAGAATATACCTTCGAAAAGTAGTATACCTCATATAATAAATATAAGTTAATTACTAATCTAAAAACTCTCTTTCTAGTAGTATACTATACTTTCCTTATTAAATATAAAAATATCGAAGACCTCGATAATAGTCTCTAAATACTTCTAAGAGATAATAAGTATAAGGAACTTATTGCCTAGTATTAGATATATTATAATTTCGAGGACTATACCCCTATTACCTTTATAATACTTAGTATTTCTAAGTAATTCTTTATAGTATATTTTAATAAATATCTTACTATTATAAATACAAGTAAAATTACTCGAATCTTCTAAGATTAAGTAATATTATATACCTTTACTAAGATAAATATTATACTTCCTAAGATTATTAAGAATATAGATATAACCCCTATATATACTTTTATACTCGAAAGCTATTACTTAATAACTATTTTTCAAAGGATTTTACCTAACTTAAATACTACTAGCTTCTTAACTACTAAGTATTCCTAGATTATAGTTTTTAAACGGATAGTTAATCCTTCTATAATTCTTATATTTCTATAAAGTAAACTAGTTATAATCTACTTTAGTAGTACTATTTTATTAATAATACTTAGAATAGTTGATATTCCTATACTACTTAGTATTATTACGTTTTATATAGTATTATATAATACCCCTTTCTTACTTTACTTTATAAATATTTGGTTACTTTTGCTCTGTACCTGGAATGGTATCTAAGCTCTTCACCCTATATATGGATTTATCTATAAATTTTACCCGATAACAGTATTCGTGCCAATGCTGGCTCACAACTGGTTAAAACGGTAATGAAATTACCCATTATAGATTTATCTATAAGTTTTACCCGATAACAGCATTCGTGCCAATACTAGCTCATAACTGGTTAAAACGGTAATGAAATTACCCATTGTCGTGGACAATTTACTTTATAAATATAGATTACTTTAGTATAATATTTAATAATATATATAACTAGCTATACTAAAGTAAAAAGGTTATACCTATTATTTAAAAATAGGGGTATCTATAAATACTCCTTAATAAAGAGAAAAAACTTACCTCTAAATATTTCACAGAATTAGAGATACGGAAACTTTACTATCGATTCGGATACCTAGCTATAATATACTTCTATAATATCCTTACTAAAGCGGGATATCCTATTAAATACTATACCCTCGAGGCTCTCGAGTAGTACTACTACTAGTACTAGATATATAATACTACCTTTTCTTACTTTTATTTTACTATATAAAAAAACGTTAAGTTTAACTTTAAAGTTATTAATAAGATTATCTATATTAATAATTACCTTATATTCTATATTATTAATACTACTATAATATTTAATACTACTTACTTCTTACTAAATATCTTAATAAAAGTAATATAGTAAACTTTTAAGTTATACTAGATTAACTATTATTAAAGCTTTCTAGATTTTATTACTACTAAAATAAGAATAATATTTTAATCTAAAGAGTTTAGATTAGAAGTAAAGGTTATAGGATTAATAGTTCGAATAATATTTATTAAAATATATAATAGTATTAGTAAAGTTAAATACTACTATACTTTCTTCTACTATATATATAAGATGTATTATAATAAAATCCTTATAATAGCTTAAGAGGTATCTTTTTAAATAGTATATAAAGTAATTAGTAATACTACTAAGCTAAATAGCTCTACACTTATATTCCTTATTTTTAGTACATACTTATACTTTATAGATAACTCTATTCTTTCCCTAGATATTATTACTTATATTTATATTATTTGGAAAATAATAGAAATAATCCGCTATACTTATACTAAATATATTATTAATATAGTTTTAGTAATATATAATAGCCTAATATCTTATATATAATACCTTTCTTACTTTAATCTATTATATATATATAGAAAGAGAAATTTAGTTAGTAAAACTTATTTTACCTTATTACTATTTATAGTAAAATATATATTCTCGAATTCTCTTAAAACTTTTAAGAGTTTCGAAAAATAACTATGAAACTATACTTTAAAAATAATAAACTACTATTACTAATAATATTACTAGTAATAGTAATATTACTAGATATAAATAACAATATTATATATATCCTAGATGTTACTACTAGAAACTCTACTAGAAATCTAATATCATTAGGAAATATTTACTCTTATAGTAATATCCTAATTTCGTCTATTATTATCCCTAAAAACCCTAGAATACTTATTAAATACTACAAAATACTATTATTATATATAATAATAATTCTACTACTATTAATAATAATAATCCCCTACCTCCTTAAGTTATTAGTAACCTCTTTAATATATTTTTCAACCTTTTAAAATATAAACTAGTTACTACTTTAGTTTAGAGGTTAACCATAAGCTTTATTTTACAGTATATCTTATAGGTAAAGAATAATCAGATATAGCTCTCTCTCTCGCATTCTATAAAAAAAGTATTATTATAATACTAAGTTTACTATTTAAAAAGTTAATTCAAAAAGAAGTTAAGAGTATTATTACTAATAGTATTATTAAGATCGTTAAATTTAATCCTATTCTCTATAAAAGCTATAAGTATTTTAAGTTATATATTATTAATACGATCAAGAATAAGGATACTAAGAAGGTATATATGAAATTATACCTCGTAATCTAAAGTTTTAGAAATAATAGTAAATTTGAAATATTAATATAATTACTAATAATTTAATAGAATAGCAAATAGTTAATTTTAGCTATAGCTTTAGCTAACTTTATTATCTAAAGTTTTAGAAATAATAGTAAATTTGAAATATTAATATAATTACTAATAATTTAATAGAGTAGCTAATAGTTAATTTTAGCTAAAGCGCTAGTTTTCTTCTAGTATAAAAGTATAATAATATAGTTTTAAGATATTATTTAAACCTATACTTAAGCTTAAATAAAGCTTAAAAATATATTATAGTTAACTTACTATTTTATTTTAAAAGGTAATATTTTCTAAGCTTTATAATAATTATTATTAAGCTATTATATAGCCTCGCTAAAGCTAGTACCTACTAATAAGTAACTTACTCTAAATACTATAAGGAGTAGTTATAAATAGGGATATTTATATATAATCTATACTTCCTTATCCCATACTATACTAATAATAACTTTAACTTTATAAGTATATAAATTAATAATACTTT